>PVJS01040064.1:0-18618 GCA_004027185.1 Glis glis | reverse complement strand
TCTCTCCCTCCCTCCCTCTCTCCCTGTCTCCCTCCCTGTCTTTTTTGCAGTACTGGGGATTGAACCCAGGGGCATTCTACCTTTGGGCTATACCCCCAGCCCTATTTTTTTTTCTTTATTTTGAAACAGGATCTCACTAAGTTGCAGAGGGGCCTCACTAAGTAGCTGAGGCTAGCCACGAACCTGCTATCCTCCTGTCTCAGCCTCCCAAGTACTGGGATTATAAGCGTGCACCACCATGCCCAGCTTGTAAGACTCTGTTTCAAAATGAAAAATAAAAAGGGCTGGGGATGTAGCTTGGAGGTAGAATGCTCTTGGGTTCAATCTCCACTACCAAAAAGAAAAAAGAAAGAGAAAAATTAAAGAGATTTAAAGATTTATGTCTAAAGAAACTTTTCTTGTTTATATGGGTAGCATAATAATGAGTAGCATTATTAACTGTGGGTTCTCTTTTCTGGGAGAACATTATGAAGAGAATCGACCACTGTCTTTCTGAAGTTTTCTCAGAAAACTTCTAGAGATTTCTTTTAAAAAGCTCTGTGATTGGAAATCTCTTCCAATTAATCCTGTGTATCTGAAGCAAATGATCTTTTCACATTTTTCAAATTATCTTTTATCTTACTGAGAAAGCTGGTTTATCTGCATTAATTCTAGCAGTGATATCTTGGAGTGGTACTTTAGATTTTCTACTTCTTCAACTGTTTTCCACTCTGATTTTTCTCCTGGCAGGAATAAGGAGGATGCATTGCTTCCGCAGAGCTGGAGGAGTCTCCGTAGCTTGGTGGAGTTCTGTTAGTGACTCTTGTCCCAGGCTGGCTCCTTCCCAGGCTGGAGCCGTGGCATCACTTGACCTGGGGGAGAAGCAGTCAGTCCAGAGGCGCTCTGCCCTGCCTGGCCGTCATCTCCAGGCATCTGAGGACACCCAGGATGTAATTGCTTCCCTCACAGAGCAGAGAAGGGAACTGATCCGTCAGTCAGCCCAGTGCACTCGGCTGGATCTCTCTTCACAGCCTAGTGAACCAGGGGTTGCATTTTGAATTCCTGCTCTTTTTTTCTCATATTTGTAGAGCAATCCCTTTCTGGAGGGGAGAGAAGGTCGCTGGTGGGGTGTTCTTTCTTCCTGGACACCTGCTTTTCTGCTCACTGCCCCTGCTACCAGCTCCCTTCTCTTCCCCGCACACGATCAAGGAACTGGCTTCATACATTGGGTCAGATGACGTGGGCGAGGCAGCGGTGGCAGTAGTCCCTGGAAGGGTGAGAGTGCTGGCAGGAAGGGAGGGGAGGGACGCCAGCTCTGATGCCAGTGTGCCCGGCACCCCTGCTCTTTCCAGAATCTGCTCCTGAGGCTCAGCTCTGCCAGAAAGAATTTGGAAGTGCTGTTGGAAGTATCAAGTTTTGTTTTAACTTTTTTTTTTTGGTACTGGGGATTGAACCCAGGGGCATTCTACTGATGAGCCACGCCCCCAGCCCTTTTTATTATTTATTTTGAAACAGGGTCTCACTAAGTGACTGAGGATCTTCCTAGATTGCTGTGGCTGGCTGCAAACCTGTGATCCTCCTGTATCAGCCTCCCAAGTACTGAGATTACAGGTGTGTGCCACAATGTAATTTATTTTTTAATTACATCACTTGGATTGTTATCCTGATTCCTTCTGTTCTTTTCATTGTGGAGATTTGGCCTTCGGTGAAGGTCATTAACATCGCTGTGATTGCAGTTTAGTAGATGAAGAAATGGAAAGGAAAATTGATTGTATTTGTCATGGCCCAAAGTAAAAATATTCCAGTTTCTAGCCCACATTGAGTTTCCCACCTGAAGGCTGCCTCAACATTAGTTCCCAGGCCAATCTGCAGCCAAGACCAATAGTACTGAAACGCTTCAACCCCTTAGTGGGGGTGGGGGTGGGGGTGGCAGCGATGTTCCAGGTTACCTTTCCAGATAGGTGACCTCCTGGATCTCGGGTTTTCAGTTGGGTCTCAGCTTCCTTCCTCCCTACTGTGTGCTCTGTTTTCTGGCATCACAGGGACAGGACTGGGCCGTGGGGGCTGACTCTGGGAAGCTCTCTGGTGCCAAGTATGGTATGTTCAGCAGCTGGGTCACATGTGCCCTGGCTTGCTCTTGCCTTCTCTCCCGTGGGATGGTAGAGCTCCCGCCTGAGCCCGGAGGCCTTCTGCTTACCAGTACCACCTGCCTCTCTGGCTTCTGAATGGTGTCTGCTCCATGCTGTGTTTTTTCTTTTCTTTTTTGGTACTGGAATTGAACCCAGGGGCATTCTACCTCTTGAGCTATTCCCCTATCTCCCCTCCCCCCACTTTTTCCTTTTACTTTGAAATGGTCTTGCTATGTTGCTGAGGGTCTCACTAAGTCGCTGAGGCAGCCTCCCAAGTGCTGGGATCACAGGCATGCGCCACCATGCTTGGCTGTGTATTTTTATACTTTTTCTTCAGAGGATGAAGTCTGATGGGACAAAAACTGCAGGTTTGATCAGAAACAGACCAAGTTCCAATGTTAGGCTTGGCACTTATTACTTGCATGATTTGGGGTAAGGTTTTCTAGGAGCTGCAGTTCTTCATCTGTAAAATGGGGATGTCTTAGTAATTTGTAATTTGTCTTAGTAATTTGTAATGGTTATATGATACACTGTGTGTAAGATCTCTAGCATACTTCCAAGCCCTTGGGAATAATCCACACCGTGCCTCCTTTCCTTTCTCTGCTGGGTGTCTTGCATCACGATGAGGTTGCCATGCCCTTAGTACGCAGGAACGCACTTGGCTTGACTGCACCTCTGTAATGGGCTTTTGCAGTTGGTCACTTTTCCCAGCTTCTCTTTAATGTGTGTTAGTAGGTCTTGGGCCAGGTCTTCCTGACTGTCCAGGGTTTCCTCAAGAGGAGATTATGAAATTGGACACAAGGGGCAAAATCCAAGAATGCAGCTGCTTTTATTGTTCTTATTCCTGTCCTCATTTCTAGCTATTCCTGTGATTCAAATCAGCCTGTATGTATTTACCTACATAGGCCACGTGGTTCCACATGTAGCCTTGTGACATAAGTTACTGGCCTTTGGAATCTAGAGTTCTCTGGTTTTCCATTTGTTTAGCTCAGTAATGAAAATGCCATTTGTTACTATGAAATTGGTCCCTAGTGGCCGTCTTCTTTTTCCACTCTGTGACTACCAGGCAGCTGGCCATGAATCAGCAGAGTTGAAGATACTTTAACGAGAGACACTTGGACCTGGCTCTGGTGTGGTGTCACTCAGACCAAGGCCGAGGTCAGCCAGTGGCAAAGCATCTGCTTCTGGATGGCCCACGGGCAGCTCCTGGGTGCAAGTTCAATATCTAAAGGGGAAATACACAGGAGAGTGCATTGTAGGTTATTTTGCTTCCTTGCAAAGCAAAATGTGAATGTCATTTAGAATGCCTTTCATTATGCACTGTAGTGTTGATGAACTGGGCCAGTTTACAGCATCTGTTAGGTTTACTCGATGCTGTTGTAAGCTACAGGAAGCGTTCGAAAGCCTGTTTTACAAGTGTCATAAAGTGAATGGGAAATATTTTCTATAATTTCAAATAACAGAACTTCAGAGGCTTTTGATCATATTGAAAGAACCCATGGTCAGCTTAAATCTCCCCAGGTTTCTGTTCATTGTGTTATAGCCCTCTGAAATAGTTTTAATTAGATTGCAGAAAGCATTGATTTTAGTGACAGATAAATGCCCAAGTTGTAATGTGTAAAGGATGGAAATAGAGGAAATAAATGCCTGCTAGTTTCCCAAACTACTCTAATGAAGGAGTCTAGGTAAGGAACCACTGCTCTTGATACTGAGTAATGAAATGCACATGAAGTGACGAGATGTAATTCTGATCTGCTCCTACCTCCCTCTCTCCCCCCAGTCCTGTAATGAATAGCACTCTAATAAATCAAGACATCGAATCCATGCTATAGTTCTCATAGAATCCGAATCACTGAGTCTTGCTTGGACTGTGTTTTCTAACACAGGGATCAGAAAACTATGACCCGCGGCCAGTTTTTGTGCAGCCTCACAAGCCAAGACTGACTTTTATGTTTTTAAAGCGTAAGAGAAAACAAAATGAATATTCAAAAGAAACTTATGAGCTGGGCGTGGTGGTGCATGCTTGTAATCCCAGTACTTGGGAGGCTGAGACTGGAGGATCCAGGTTCGTGGCCAGCCTCAGCTACTTAGTGAGGCCCTCTGCAACTTAGCGAGATCCTGTTTCAAAATAAAGAATAAAAAAAAAATCAGACTGGGGGTGTAGCTCGGAGGTAGAATACCCCTGGGTTCAATCCCCAGTACCACACACACACACACAAAAGAAATTTATGTGGCTTAAAAAACCCCAAATATTCACTATCTGGCCCTTTATAGAAAAAGTTTGCCACCTCCTATTTTAATATATTATGAATGAGATCTCTCTCTCTCTGTCTCTCTCTCTTTCTGATTTAATAGAACTTTCTTTCTTTCTTTTTTTTTTTTGTGGTACTGGGGATTGAACGCAGGGGCGTTCTACCTCCACGCTACGCCCCCGGCCCTATTTTTTATGCTTTATTTTGAAACTGGGTCTCACGAGGTTGCGGAGGGCCTCACTAAGGAGAGAGAGAGAGACAGAGAGAGAGAGAGAGAGAGAGAGCGAGCGAGAGAGAGCGAGAGCGAGAGAGCGAGAGCGAGAGCTGAGGCTGGCTGCGAACCCGGATCCTCCGGTCTCCACCTCCCAAAGTCCTGGGATTACAAGTGTGCACCATTACGCCCGGCATAGAACTTTCTAAATTGTGCCCTTCGTGAGGTTCGCACAGTGGAAGAGTAGAACAGTGTGGGTTTCCAGAGGATTCTGATTCTGAATCCTGGCTCTGTGACTTTCTACCTGGAGAACCCCAGGAAATTAAGTTCTCTAATCCTCAGCTTCCTCAGGGTTGTTGTGGCTCAGTGGCTTATACTTTTGGATCACAGTAGATGATAATTCTTCAGTTGAAAAATGGTAGACCTAGTTGGGTGCGGTGGCAGACACCTGTAATCCAGGATCTGGGAGGCTGAGGCAGGAGGATCTCGGGTTCAAGGTCAGTGCACAGTAACTTAGTGAGACCCTATTTTAAAAAAAGCAGGGGCTGTGGGGTGTAGCTCAGAGGTAGAATGCCCCTGGGTTCAGTCTTCAGTCCCACAAAATAAAATAAAAAAAAAAAGTAGACCGCACCAGCTGGGCATGGTGGCACATGCCTGTAATCCCAGTACTGGGAGGCTGAGACAGGAGGATTGCAGGTTTGAGGACAGCCTCAGCAATGTAGTGAGACTCTCAGCAACCAAGGGAGACCGTTTCAGAGCACATAAAAAGGACTGGGAGTATAGCTCAGAGGTAGAATGCCCCTGGGTTCAATCCCCAGTACCACCAAAAAAAAAAAAAAATAGACTACCTATAAAACTGATGGGAAGTTGTAAAAAGATGGTAGCTGACTTGTCTGTAAATAGATAAAAGGGGAAGAAAGCCTTTGTGAGCCTCTCGGACTGCCAGGCACTTGGCTGGCCGAGTGGCTGTCATCACTTCAATCACAAAGCAGGTTCCCCTGGACTGTATTGCTGTTGCTCAGCCCAAGCTGGCCCCTGCTGCAGACCTCAGTCACGGTCCTTTCCTCTCAGCTCACTGTCCTGCTGCCTTCCATGTCCCTCTGATGCCTGAAGAGGCTCATGTCTTTGGTCCTAAGCACTAGACATTTAACCCAAATATGTGAGCATTTGGGCCTTTAATGGTGAAGGGCTGCCAGATCCTCTGTGCTTCCCTCTCTCCCTCCCTTCTGTACCGTGGGTGGAACCTGTTGCTTCCTTCATGCTAGGCAGGTGCTCTACCCCTGTGCCACATCCTCAGCTCTCCTTTCTTAATGGCGATATTTACATTAATTGGGTTAAAAAGAATTTGATCCTTTTTCTTTTCTTTTCTTTTTTTGCAGTACTGGGGATGGAACCCAGGGGCATTCTACCTCCTAGCTACATCCCCAGCCCTATTTTTATTCTTTATTTTGAAATAGGGTCTCACTAAGTTGCAGAGGGCCTCACTAAGTAGCTGAGGCTGGCCGCGAACCCAGATCCTCCTGGCTCAGTCTCCCAAGTACGGGGATTACAAGCATGCGCCACCACGCCCGGTTTCTTTTTCTTTTTTCTTTTTTGTGGTGCTGGGGATTGAACCCAGAGACATTCTACCTCTGAGCTACACCCCCAGCCCTATTTTATTTTTTATCTGGAAACAGGGTCTCACTAAGTTGATGCAAGCCTTACTGAGTTGCTGAGGCTGGCTTCGAACCTGTGATCTTCCTATCTCAGCCTCCCAAGTACTGGGATTACAGGTGTGCCACCACACCCAGCTCTTCTTTTTCTTTTTCAAAGAGATGGGGGTCTTGCTGTGCCACCCAAGCTGGCCTTGAACTCTTGGGCTCAAGCAGTCCTCCTACCCCAGCCTTCCAAGTAACTGGGACTATAGGCACATGCCACTGTGCCTGACTGAATTTGGTACTTCTTAAACTGTCCCTTTCCTAGCTTGTCACTGTGATTTCCAAGTGACTTTAGGTAATGAATTTAAACTGCTGTTCCTTTTTTTTTCTTCATAAAATGAAATTGGCAGTATTTCTACCCTATACCAGGAGGACTCAAAAACATTGCATTCTGTGATGAAAACATCTGGCTACTTTTCAGTGGAGGCTGAAGTTGTGGGTCTGATTTTAGAAAAAGTCTTTGTGCTTGCTATTTTAAATGACTGTGGGGCTGGGAGTGTGACTCAGTGGTAGAGTACTTGCTTCTCACGTGCGCGGCCCTGGGTTCCATCCCCAGTACCACCACTACCAAAAAAGTATATATACATATAAAAAAGTGTGTGTGTGTGTGTGTGTGTGTGTGTGTGTGTGTGTGTGTCTGTGTGTCTGTGTGTAAAGTGACTGTGGCTGGGAAGTTCTTCATCCTTGTAGTTATGCTCTGCTTGGTTTTTCTAGGGAAAGTTTGGTAGGATTCTTCTGGAGCCCGCATTCAATCCGTGAGGCGTAGAGGGTGTGCGAAGACCGTGCTGTTCTCCAGGGTGGAACTGCTGGGCAAGTGTGGCATGAGCGGAAGTGTTCAGTGTGTGACTCCAGGGGCTGGGGCTGCCGGCCAGGATTTCTAACTCAGGGATTACAGGTGGCAAAAGCACCCTAGCACATGGCTGCATTTAGCAGGAAGTGAAGAGACCTGAGAGTGAGAAACTCCCTGCCAACCATGTGGGAGAGTAGATAACGCTTCCCCTGCCTTTATTCATTAGGACAGGATGTCTCTGTGAATAGGTTACTTAATATTCTGTAAGGATAACCCTTTCGTACTATTAGTAAATAGGGCTTTTGTTGTTGTTTAAGGGCCAAATGACAAATTTTTCCTGAATTGGCTTGATGAACTGGTTTTCTGTATGTCAGATACCTGTTTTATGTATGTAATGCCATTGAACACTTAAAAATGGTTAAAATGACCAATTTCATGTCACTGTGTTTTACCACAAATTTAAAAATTTTATTTTAAATCCCCAAATTATGGAGAGGCAACAGAGTCAATTTTAAAGAAATTACTAGGTAGACGTTATCTCTTAACAGTTTTAATTTTCTTCTTTGGCTTTTTTACATTTTCCAAGGGTTTTTTTTGGGGGGTGGTGGTACTAGGGATTGAACCCAGGACCTCACACATGCTAGGTAAGCACTCTATTATGAGCTATATCCCATCCCTACATTAAGCAAATTTTTATTTTCTTTTTCTTTTTTTGGTAATGGGGATTGAACCCAGGGGATATTCTACCTCCATGCTATACCCCCAGCCCTTTTTATTTTTTATTTTGAAACAGGTCTTGCTAAGGCAGAGTTGCTGAGACAGGCCTCAAACCTGCAATCCTCATGTCTCAGCCTCTCAAATACTGGAATCACAGGTACTATGTATGCCCTGCTAATTTTCCAAATTTTTAAATATGAGTATGTATTACTTTTGTTATCGGATAAAATAAAAAAAGCAATGCTCAATGAACACAGCAAATAATATTCCCCATCTACTTGCATTTCTGTATCAAATTTAGCCTATTGATTTAGCTTCATATGTGCACTTAAGCCATACATTTAAAATTTTAGAGGCAAACATATTATTCTCTAATAACCCTTGCCTTAGAGATTCAGAAATAAAGGAAGTGAGTTTGATGCAATGGTATGACTTTATTATAGAAAACATTTTTTTTTGGAGAGTTGACTGTATAGATCAAGTAAAGTGGAGCAATAGTATACATTTGAGAAACTTGGTTTATAGATATATAGAGAAGTCAACATTTTTTATCCTCAAGGAGTTCATCTTTTTTTTGTTTGTGGTACTGGGGATGGAACCCAGGGGCATTCTACCTCCGAGCTACACCCCCAGCCCGATTTTTTATCCTTTATTTTGAAACAGGGTCTCACTAAGTTGCGGAGGGCCTCACTAAGTAGCTGAGGCTGGCCGTGAACCAGCGATCCTCCTGTCTCAGCCTCCCAAGTACTGGGATTACAAGGATGCACCACCACGCCCAGCTAGGGGTTCATCTTTTAAAAGCTACACCTGCGGGATATATTAACTTGCTGAGACCAAAAGAGCGGTAAATAAAGGACACACGGGAGGAGCTCACAGAGCTGGGGAGCTCAGTGGCAGAGCAGTTGCTTAGTGTGCATGAGGCAATGGTGAAGAAGAAAGAAAGAGTACATTGACTTCTGCTAAAACAAACCAATTATTTTACATTTTGCTTATGGCTCTGAATAAGGGTTCATATCTCATCCCGTGGACAGATCCTGGAAGAGTGAAAGGTCATAAATGCTTTGAGTTCTTTTTCCATAGGAAGGATAGTGTGTGTAAGTTAGATGTCAAAAACTGAAAGAGAAATCCTTTGTGGAAGGAAATACTATTCAGATACCCAAGAGTAATCTTCCTTATACTCCTCTACCTTTTGCATTATCTTTTTGCATTATAAAAAAAAATGCTGTCAGAATTCATGTAGCCTTCCCTTTTGCTTCAGTAAAGAAAGAGACAGAGAAAGGGAGTTGTTTTAAAATATCTAGATTTCAATTAAACTGATTTTTCCCTTCCCCTTAAGACAAAAAAGGATTGGGAACAGGGATAAAAGAGTGGATTATTTATACAATGTGAATGTATCAGTGATCAACAACAATTTCTTTTCTTTTTTTTTGGTGTGTGGAACCCGTTGACCTCAAATTCAGGCCTTATGTATTTGTAAGAACAGTGAGAATTGTTTGTTATGCAGCTTCTCTGCAAAAAAATAGAATATTTTATGAAGTGGGAAAGAAAATTCATTTTCTTTTGAAGATGTGAATATGATCTAAGAAAATGTAGTTAAAATGTGATATTTAAGGAAGGCAGAGAATCTATCTTTTTTTTTAGTCCAACTAAGTATAGGCTCTGTAAAGACAGAATATTTTTAGTTTGATGTTAAAAATGCCTCCAAATTCCTTAATTTTGTATTGAGAACATTGGTTAAGAGAGTTCTTTTTTGTCTGATATTTCTCTGCACAGTAGAAAACCCCAGGACCCTATCTAACTTCTTTTTTTTTTTTTTTTGCGGTACCGGGGATTGAACCCAGGGGCGTTCTACCTCCGAGCTGTACCCCCGGCCCTATTTTTTTATACTTTATTTTGAAACTGGGTCTCACGAAGTTGCGGAGGGCCTTACTAAGTAGAGAGAGAGAGACAGGGAGAGGGAGAGAGAGAGAGCTGAGGTTGGCTGTGAACCCGGATCCTCTGGTCTTCGCCTCCCAAAGTACTGGGATTACAAGCATGCGCCACCATGCCCGGCACCCTATCTAACTTCTGATGAGATGTAGGAAAGAATATGGACAACAGCAGTGGGAGTAGTGATGTTCATGCTACTCTGTATTTCTGAATAAATGGACAGCAGGCCAGCCTCACCTTTCAGTGAAGCCTCCATCATCAGATTCCAGAGCTTGACCTCACTCCTGACCTTATTTTGGACTTCCACGGAGAACCTTGTATACACAGTTATTCCACAGCTAAAGTCTCCTTCCTTGTACTTTCCATTCTGTTATATCTTTTTTATTGGTAATTATTGATTAGAATTATGATCAATAGGGCCGGGCGTGGTGGCGCACGCTTGTAATCCCAGTACTTTGGGAGGCGGAGACCGGAGGATCCGGGTTCGCGGCCAGCCTCTGCTTGCGCATGCGCACACGCGAGCGTTCTCTCTCTCTCTTTCTCTCTCTCCCTCCCTGTCTCTCTCTCTCTCTCTCCCCCTGTCTCTCTCTCTCTCTCTCTCTCTCTACTTAGTGAGGCCTCCGCAACTTCGTGAGACCCAGTTTCAAAATAAAGTATAAAAAATAGGGCCGGGGGGGCGTAGCGCGGAGGTAGAACGCCCCTGCGTTCAATCCCCGGTACCGCAAAAAAAAAAAAAAAAGAATTATGATCAATAATCTTTTTGGTTGTTAGAATTACTAGTGGTTTTAAATGCTTGTTGACATTGGCATAGAGGACAATGTGAAAAAGACTTTAAGTACAAGAGAATAGCAGAAAAGGAGAAAGAAAAGTTGTGAAGAGAAAAATCTGAGAGAAAGAGGGTAAAAAGGACACTGTAGTTATGCTTTGGATCTGCTAATTTCTCTTGATCTCGTACCTGCATGGGTACTTTCAATCTGCGAACTGTGAGGATACATGTGAAGTGGAAGGGAAACACCAATGCCAGGAAAAGAATATAAGATTATAAGCTAGGCATGGTGGCGCACACCTGTAATCCCAGCACGTGAGACTGGAGGATTGCGGTTCAAGGCCAGCCTCTGCAACTTAGTGAGACCGTGTTTCAAAATAAAAAATAATGAACAAGGGCTGGAGATGTAGCTCAGAGGTAGACTGCCCTTGGGTTCAATCGCTAGCACCAAAAATACACATATTATATGCCACACTACTGAGTTTTAGGAGTTCTGGAAGGGTTTGGGGTGTGTTGTAGCACTGGTCGATATATTGGAGGTTGATGGGTGAAATGGATTGGAAGAGAGGCAAGATTTTTTTTTTGAGATGTGAGGGAACAAAAGTCTGAGCTAGAGCAATGGTCTTGGTGAGTAAGAGAAAGGGGTGGTTGCGAGGACAAGGATGGCTAAGATGAGGTGAAAATAATTACATGTATATGATAACCAACATCTGGATTTTCTCACAGACCAAATACTCTGTCCTCAATAGTAATATATGGGAGAACCTAGTGTCCTTATATTCAAACTATTTCTTAATTGCTTTTGTGGTGGCACTTTTTTTTTTCTTATTTTATCAGGTCATGTCCTAGTTTTGGATTCATAAGTAAAGACTTTAATGGATTGAAGGAAACATACTAGGCAAAGGTGACTGAGATTTTTGCCTTAGTACTGTCTAGTCTCTAGGGTATAACTGATGGAAGACAGAGGGATTGAGAAAGGGAGTCGGTGTGATTGGGGGAGGAGTGGTTTGTAGGAGGTGAGTTCAGTTCTGCATGAATTTAGATGGAGGAGGTAATTGACCAGATAAGTATCTTTTCTTGCCTACAGTCTGGAATGGATCGCAGAAACAGAGACTGAAGCGTGGACTCGAGAATCAAGTATTCATCGGGACTGTGTTTTGTAGAATGACCACAGTTAGAAAAGAAGTAAAGAGAGATGGAATTGTAGTATAGGAAAACCAGAAATATACAAGTCAGGGATGTTCAAAGAGGGAAGAATTTGAAGAAAAAGTGTAATATTCCCAGATGCTGGAAAGATCCAAGTGAACTAAGTGGACTTGGCACGAGGCTGGGAAGTCTTTTAGAGCAGTTTCAAACACAGAGGAAAAGTTATGGAGTGCAGTCAAAACTGCAGCTAAGAAAGGTTAATGCTGAAGTTGAAATTAGTGTAAACTTGATGAAAAAATAGTCTAGGGCATGTTTTGTATGGGATAGCATATTTGTTTGAAAGCCTTTGTGTAGAATTTGAAACATAGTCCTAGTAAACTAGAAAGCCTTTGATCTGACGTTCAAATGAATTACTGAGCTCATTGCCTTACATTTCTTTCAGTTCCTTACCCTACTTAGTAGCAGTTTTAGTACATAAGAATATTGATGTGCTTACTAAGTAGCTGAGGCTGGCCACGAACCTGTGATCTTCCTGTCTCAGCCTCCCAAGTACTGGGATCACAAGCGTGCGCCACCATGCTCGGTTTGTTTTTAATCTTTTATTGTGCCTCATTTGTAATTCAACGTTGTCATAGGTTTTTATACGTAGGACAATACATAGCATACATAGGGTGTGGTACTCTGGTTTCATGCATCTGCGGGTAAGGTGCGGACCATTGTATTTGTTGCGTTGTTATCTTGACAGAGTGTTATTCACTAACACTCCACCCAGGTTTAGGTAAAGTACATATTGATGAAATCAGCCTTGGTTCCTTCGCTTTCATGTTTTCAACACTAAGTGCTATAAAGCTAGAGAATCTCAAAATCTTTACTTCAGATTTAAAATTTCATTGTAAAACATATACAAATGGAGCCAGGTGTGGTGGCGCATGCCTGTAATCCCAGTGCTTAGGAGCCTGAGATGGGAGGATTGCAGGTTCCAGGCCCATCTCAGCAATTTAATAAGACCATGTTTCAAAATAAAACAAATAAAATAGGGTTGGGGGTGTGGTTCAGAGGTAGAATTTACCCTGGGTTCAATCCCCAGTACCACACACACACACACATAATACATACATACATACATACATACATACATACATATACTTATACAAATGGATATAAAATGTAATGCATTGAACCCCCACATTCACAATGTCTAATATAGGAATTAATTACCTTAGCCCCTGTATTTTCTCCCTTGATTTCATTTCTTTCTCTGGCCCCAGCAGTAACTCCACTATTCCCTTACTTTAAAAAAGATACAAAACTTTTACTACATTTATATGCATCTCTAGGAAGTTGGTCTTGTATGGTATTGTTTCACCTGGTCTTGAACTTCACGCGCTTGGTATTACGCTGCATGAATTCCTTGTAAGCTCTGCTTGGCTCAGAGTTGTCGATGAGGTTCATTCGTGTTGATGCTCGCAGCGTTAGTTTACTTGTTTTCACTTGTCGCTTGTATGAATGTACTGATGTATTTATCTCTTTTTCTGATAATGGACATTTTGGTGTTTTCTACATTTCTGTACTCTAACCATTTTTGCTATGAATATTTCTGTACTTGCTTCTTACATATAAATGTAGGAGCTTTTTAAGGATGTATTTTTAAGAGTGGAATTGCATACCTTAAACTTGACTAGCTTATTACTAATTGTTCTCCAAATCCATTGAAACAAATTATTCTGCTATTGGTAGTACATTATAGAGTGTTCCTGAATTTTACAATAGAGAAGAAAGCCTTTGTGTTGTATACTAGTGTGTCTCAACAGGGGCAAGGCAGGGTGTGATGTATGAGAGTCACCCCCCACCCAAGCACAGACCTCCCCTCCCCTCTTCCCCTCCAGGTACTGATTCTTTGCTATGTAAGTGTCTTTAGTACTGGAAACCAGGAGATTTAACTGTAGAAAGTCTTACTTGGTGAGCCTAACTTGCTCTTTGAGAACTGCCAACTTAGTGGTTAATAGGTTTAATGGCCCCTGTAACCCTTCATTTTAGTTTGTTTTGTTGGTTATTCTGCCTAATCCTATTCATTTGGTTTTATCTTTATTTCTGCAGTTAAAAAAAATCGAAATCCAAGCTAGGTGTGGTGGTACACACCTGTAATCCCAGTACTTGGGAGGGTGAGACAGGAGGATCGTAGGTTTGAGGCCAGCTTTAGCAACTCATTTAGGCCCTCAGCAACTTAGCGAGACCCTGTTTCCAAATAAAAAATAAAATAGTGCTCGGGGTGTAGAATGCCCCTGGGTTCAATCCCAGTAACACAAAAAAGAAAATCAAAATCCTTGTCTCCAATGTCATTGTCATATACTGTCTGAAGCAGTGGGTTGCAGTTTTCATGTGGAATGTTAGAAAATTGCTTAGCTGACATTTTAAAGATAGGGATGCTTTAATATAATAAAACTACAAAAATAAGTAGGTTTCTCTGGGAAATTTTAGTTTCAAACAGTGCGGGTTCGGCATTCTGCGATGGATGTGGATTCAGCCTTCTCAACTTTGCTGCTTAGTTATGACTCATCCGTCTGTTTTCCACCTTTCAACATTTTGGTGTTGTCTTTTCTCCTATTTTCATTATATTTGTGTATTTCTCTATCTTTAATCCCATTACATTCTATTAGAATTTTGGTAGCTGACAAAAGTATATACATTCAATATACCTTCTTTTAATAGTTATGGAATTATTATTGATAATTACTAGTCAGTTGCTGCACTAAATATATTGCCTATATAATTTTACTTAATTTTGTCAATATCCTTAGGAGGAAATAGGCAAAGTTATTGTCAGGAATGAGGTTTTCTGGCTGTAAAGCCTGTATTCTTTTTTTTGGGGGGGGTTGGTACTGGGGATTGAACCCAGGGGCATTCTACCCCTGAGCTATTACCCCCCTTGGCCTTTTTATTTTGAAACAGGGTCTTGTTAAGTTGCTGAGGGTCTTGCTAAGTTGCTGAGGCTGGCCTTGAACCTACAATCCTCCTGTCTCAGGTGTGCATCACCATGCCCAGCTAAGCCTGTATTCTTCACAGTATACCATATGGTATATATACAGTATATATACAGTCTATATACCATATAGACTGGTATGGTATATTATATACATATGGTATATAAACATATGGTATCTATATAGTACATATCTAGTCTATATACTATATAGACTGTATGATTTAAAAATAATTTGAAGCCGGGCGTGGTGGCACACACTTGTAATCTCAGTACTTGGGAGGCTGAGACAGGAGGATCGCAGGTTCGCGACCAGCCTCAGCTACTTAGTGAGGCCCTCTGCAATTTAGTGAGACCCTATTTCAAAATAAAGAATAAAAAATAGGGCTGGAGGTATAGCTTGGAGGTGAAATACCCCTGGGTTCAATCCCCAGTACCACAAAAAAAAAAAAATTTGAGAAAGGTTTATACTGCTGTTATGTATTTTAAAACATTTTATTAATTATAAGCACTATTTATTTATTATTTGTGGTACTGGGATTTGAACCCAGAGGCATTCTACCTCCAAGCTACACCCCCAGCCCTATTTTATTTTTATTTTGAAACAAGGTCTCTCTAGGTTGATGAGACTTTCATTACTTGCTGAGACTGTCCTTGAACCTGCGATCCTCCTGTCTCAACCTCCCAAGTACTAGGATTACAAGTGTGCGCCACCATACCCGGCACTGTGTATTAATTGTAAGCTATTTATGATTAAAGATAACTTACTCAGCACAATTCTTATTCTTTTAATCTTTTTCTTTTAGCTTCTTTTACTAAAAGCTGACTTCTTGGCAAATCAACAAGTGAGATATTCTTGGTATGAAGAAGTTAGTGCTATTTAATGAAAATATGAGGTCATCCCAGGCTTCTGGTCCTAAAGAAGGGCTCCAGAACTCCATCATTAGAATAAACCAGAATTTTTTATGTTCTCTCTTCCTTGTTCTTCTGGTTATTGCTTTTCCTTAGAGGACATGTGCCATGATTAGGGCCCGCAAAGGAAAACGTTCCTGGGGATTTTATATGTATATTAAAATAAAAACTATATATGCAGGCTGAGCACAGTGGCACATGCCTGTAATCCCAGTACTTGGGAGGCTGAGACAGGAGGATCGCAGGTTTGAGGCCAGCCTGGGCAACTTACCTAAACACTGTCTCAAAATAGGAAAAGGGCCAGCTGGAGGTGTGGCTCAGAGGTAGAATGGCCCTGGGTTCAATCACCAGTAACCTCCCGTCATATATATGTGTATGTGTGTGTATGTATGTATGTATGTATGTATGTAT
Organism: Glis glis; assembly: GCA_004027185.1. NCBI lineage: Eukaryota > Metazoa > Chordata > Mammalia > Rodentia > Gliridae > Glis > Glis glis. Next base: position 2,699 of record PVJS01040064.1, on the reverse strand, counting down.
AATAAAAATGTTTCTGGATCCCCAAATTTTTATTTGTGTATTTGGTGTTTAATTTTATATCATTGTCTATAGATTCTTCAAAAGTCTCTGCCTTTTAAAAAAATAGCCTATCTATCCTTTATAAATAAGCTTCCAAGGCTGAAACAGGAAGATCGCAGATTTGAAGCCACCCATAGCAATTTAGTGAGACTCTGTTTCCAAATAAAAAATAAAACAGGGCCAGGCGTGGTGGCGCACACTTGTAATCCCAGTACTTGGGAGGCGGAGACCAGAGGATCAGGGTTTGCGGCCAGCCTCAGCTACTTAGTGAGGCCCTCCGCAACTTTGTGAGACCCTGTTTCAAAATAAAGTATAAAAAATAGGGCTGGCTCGGAGGTAAAATGCCCCTGGGTTCAATCCCTGGTACCACACACACAAAAAAAATAAATAAAATAAAACAGGGCTGGGGGTGTAGCCCAGAGGTAGGAGGCCCCTGGGTTCCATCCCCACTACCCAAAACAAACAAACAAACTTCCTAACTTTATTAAGCCTCATAATAGTAAACATCCATGAGCAATATAGATTGGAAGGTATATTTCAATTTTGAAATGTTGTCAGATAGAAATTACTATATCTCAAATGCTAATTTTTGTAGTCCCATGATGATGAAAATGTATTCGTAGGAATGAAAACTAGCATGCATCCAGGTCTAAGGATGTTGCAAAGGGCTGAGCTAACTACAGGTGCTTTTCTACATTTATTTAACAAACAGCTGGGTGTCTGTGTTTAAGGCACTATCCAAGTCTCTGATGTTCAAAATTGAATGCAAAAATAATTATTTAAAGGAAGAATTTTTGTAAAAAGGACTATATTTAAAAGACAATAAACTGAGATCAAAAGAGGAAAAACATCCAAACCAAAGCTATGATACAAAAAAGAAATATGAAAAGTGAATCTTAGAAGACAAAGAAAGTGAAAAAAAGTCACTACTCATAAAAATAATATGGAACAATTTTCTGTTATCTCAAGAGAAAAAAGGAAGCCTGCTTTACATAAATTAGCATGCATAATTTGTAGAGACACGAGACTTCTGGAAGGTTGCCAGTATAGCTTTTGGTGAGATGAAATTCAGGGGAGTTCTTATTTACAGGAAACCAGTTAATGTTGTTTTCTGTTCTTTATCTACTTGTTTACTTCCTTCAGTTTTTCTTAGTGCTTTTCTTGATTACAGATGGCTAGAGTAGTGACAAAAATTCTCAAAACTGGTGATTTCTGAGATGTTGCTATAAAGTGAAGTTCAGGCTTTTAATCTTGTGCACATGCGATATACTTCAGTTGCCAATGTGATGGTATGTGGAGGTGGGTCCCATGGGAGGTAATAAGGTCACGAGGGTGACACCCTATGAATGGGGTTAGTTCCCTTTCAAGAAGAGGCATTAAGCCTCTTCAGCCATGTGAAGATACAAGGAGAAAACAGAAGTCTGTAAATTGGAAGAGGACCCTAATCTGAACTTGATCATGCTGGGACCCACATCTTGGTTTTCTAGTCTCCAGAACTCTGAGAAATAAGTTTCTGTTGTTTATAAGCCAGCCAGTATTGAATCATAAGGCTGATGGTATTTTGAATGCATGTTTTAGCACCATTAGTGTGTGACTAGGGTAGGGAATTCCTTAACAAGGGAGAAAGGTAGTGAGTGGGTCAGCTTGTTCATTCTGTGGTTGAGGTCTGCCCTTTAACCCTAGTTCCCTACTTGACAGAAGTGCTCCCTTGGGTGTAGGGGTAACAGATGGATGGATCAGTGCACCTCCATCACTAGGATCAAAGTCAGAGCTCTGTCACTGAAAGCCTCATTGGCAACTGTTCAGTGGTCTTGTGTCTGCATGCACCATGTGTCTCGATTTATGTCTTTCAGAAGAGGAGGCAGGAGGTGGTTCCATTCCAGTATTATGGGACTGTTTTTTAACTATGTCTAAGATTCATGATTTTATATGTAATATATACATAAGCTTATTTTATATGTATCACATTTTTATTCTTCATTTATTCTTTTGTTTTTTCTTAATGGGTACATAAAACATAAAAGTTGTTAATGTTTGATACATGTGTACATTGTATAATGTTTAAATCAGGTGAAACATTTGTCTTCAATATTTATCATTTCTTTGTGGTGAAAATATTCAGAAGTCTTTCTTCCAGCTCTTTGAAATTTATAGTATATAATTGTTATCTAAAGTTACAATACTGTGTGGTAGTACCACTGAGCTTCTTGCTCCTGTCTAACTCAGTACCCATTGATCAACATTTTCCCATCCCTTCCCACAGCCCCTTTCCATCCCTGGCCTCCGCTAATCATCTTTCTACTCTCAACTTCTGTGAGATTAACTTTTTTTAGGTTCCACATATGAGTGAGATGACGCGCTCTTTCTGCGCCTTGTTTCACTTAGCATAATGATCTCCAGTTCCACCCATGTTGCTGCTAATGACAGGATTTCATTCTTTTTATGGCTGAATGGTATTTCATTTTATATATATGTACCCCATTTTCTTCATGTGTTCATCAGTTGATGGACAGTTAGGTTGTCTCCATTTTCGGCTGTTGTGAATAGTGCTGCAGTGACTATGGGTGTGCATGTCTCTTCAACATACTGATTTCATTTCCTTTGGATATATACTCAGTAGTGGGATTGCTGGATTGAATCATATATATATATATATATAT
>PVJS01040063.1:0-18619 GCA_004027185.1 Glis glis | reverse complement strand
CGCTCTCTCTCTCTCTCTCTCTCTCTCTCTCTGTCTCTCTCTCTCTCTACTTAGTGAGGCCCTCCGCAACTTCGTGAGACCTGGTCTCAAAATAAAGTATAAAAAATAGGGCCGGGGGCGTAGCGCAGAGGTAGAACGCCCCTGCGTTCAATCCCTGGTACCGCAAAAATAAATAAATAAATAAAAAAGAAAACAACTAAATTGCTGAGGGTCTCTCTAAGTTGCTGAGGCTGGCCTCAAACCTACAATTCTCCTGTCTTAGCCTCCCAAGTGCTAGGATTATAGGTGTGTGCTACTGTGCCTGGCTAGTTCCACACATTTATGCACAATATGCAGTTAAGTACCATCCCAGGTGGGGAAGATTGGTCAATTACAATTTTCAAACTGTGTATAACTCCACACCTGGAGAAATGCCCATTTTATTTTCTAAAGAGTGACTATTACATACTTCATTTTTTATGGACCCAGACATAGGTAACTGCCTGCATGAGAATCTGAAAGCGCATCAATTTTACATCTCTAATATTTTTCCTCTGGGAACCCCTCTTTTAAAAATTTATTTTAGCTGAAACAGGAGGGATTGCAGGTTCGAGGACAGCCTCAGCAAATAGTAAGATTCCCATCAACCTAGTGAGACCCTGTTGCAAAAAATAAAATAAAATAGGACTGGGGTGTAGCTTGGAGGTAGAATGCCCCTGGGTTCAATCTCCAGTGCCACACACACACAGACACACACACATACACAAAAAAAAATTATTTTAATGTTGTTTCTGTTTTTCAGCTAAACCACCATCTTAGTTCAGTTGTGTGCGCCATAACAGAGTGCCTGAGATTAGGTAATTTATCAACAATAATTTATTTGGCTCACTGTTGGGGGGGCGGGGCATCTGAGATTGAGGGGTCACATCTGGTGAGGGCCTTCCTCCTTTGTCATAACACAGCGAGAAGCACCACATGATGAGAGAGAGAGGAACAGACTGAACTCTCAGCCTGACCCTTTTATAATTGGTGTGAATCCTCTCATGCAGGTGGAGCCTTGAGGGCCTAACCACCTCCCATTAAGCTTCCCCTCCCAGCACTGTGGCATTGGGGATTAACTTTCCAACACATGTTTTTTGAGTGACACATTCGAACCACAGCATTCAGCCCCTGGCCTCCAAAATTCTTGTCCTTCTCACGTGCAAACTACATTAATTTCATCCCAACAGCCCCCAAAATCTTCATTTGTCCCCACATCAATTCAAAAATCCAAAGTCCAGCCTGGTGTGGTGGCATAGGCCTGTAATCCCTGCTACTCAGGAGGCTGAGGCAGGAAGATCATAAATTTGAGGCCAGCCTAGGCAATTTAGTGAGACCCTGACTCAGAAATTAAAAAAAAGGCTGGGGTTGTAGTTCAGTGGTAAAGTACCCCTGGGTTCAATCCTCAGTACCACTAATATAATATGCACATATACACACACATATACATATAAATGTACATAAACTGAATTAAATTAAATTCCAAAGTCCAGCATCTCTTTTAAATCAGATGTGGGTAAAGTGCAAGGCACAATTCATCCTGAGCAAATTCCTTCCCACTGTGAGCCTGTGAAATCCAACAAGTTATCCACTTCCAAAACATAGTGGTGGGACAGGCATTGGGTAAGTTTAAAATCCAACAGGGCAAGCGACATTAAATCTCAAATTCCAGAATAATCTATCCCTCCAAGTGCCCCCTCATGACCACACTAGAGGGTTTGAGCGGCTGGGCATGGTGGCGCACGCTTGTAATCCCAGTACTTTGGGAGGCGGAGACTGGAGGATCCGGGTTCCCGGCCAGCCTCAGCTCGCTCTCTCTCTCTCTCTCTCTCTCTCCTTAGTGAGGCCCTCCGCAACTTCGTGAGACCCGGTTTCAAAATAAAGTATAAAAAATAGGGCCGGGGGTGTAGCGCGGAGGTAGAACGCCCCTGGGTTCAATCCCCAGTATCGCAAAAAAAAAAAAATAGAGAGTTTGAGCCCCTGAAGCCTCAGGTCGCCCTGCTCCTAAGCCTCTGCTGAGGTTTAACACTAGTAGCTCTGCAGTTCTGGGGGTGTCTGAGGTGGCCTCACTTCCATGTCTCCACTAGGCACTGCCCTAGTAGGGGCTCTCTGTGGTGGCTCTGCCCCTCCGACAAGACTCTCCTGACCCCCAGGCTGTCCAGTACATTTTTTTTTTCAGAACTGGGGATTGAACCCAGGGGCATTCTACCTCCCAGCTACACCCCAGTCCTAATTTTTATTCTGTATTTTGAAACAGGGTCTCACTAGGTTGCAGAGGGCCTCACTAAGTAGCTGAGGCTGGCCGCGTTTGTGATCCTCCTGTCTCAGCCTCCCAAGTACTGGTATTACAAGCGTGCGCCACCACGCCTGGCCCCAATACATCTTTTGAAATCTCGGTGGAGGCCACTGTGGCCCCATCGCTTATGCACTCTGCACATCTGCATGGACACCTCCAAAGCTCCAGAGCCGGGGTTGTGACATGAGTTGAAGCCGGGCCGCTTGAGCCCTGCCTAGGGAGGCCAAGGAGTGTTGGACCAGAATGTGAAGCCCAAGCACCTTGGAGTTGGAGGTGGCCCTGGGTAGCAGGGATCCCACAGACACCTACCTCTCTGGAAAACTTGCTCTCCAAGTCCTGGCTAACCTCAAAGATCTTTAACATGCCTTCAGGGTCATTCTCCCAAGGTCTTGATCATTAGAAGCTGGCTGTGTTCTATCCACACTAATCTCTTTAGTAAAGGGTCACTTGGCCACACCCATAGTATCTTTCCTGAACATGCTTTCTCACTCTTTACCTGGCCAGGCTGCAAATGTCCAGACCCTTCTGCACTGCTTCCGTTTTAATTATAACTCCACCTTTAAATAATTTTTCTCTTCATCTTACTGTGAGCAGCCAGAAGAAGCCACGCAGCACCTTGGATGCTTTGCTGCTTAGATGACTCTTCCGCCAGGTACCCTAGTTCCTGGCTCTTCCACTGTGCTTTCCACAGGCTCTCAGGACACAATTCCACCACGTTCTTTGCAACCACATTACAATGACAGCCTTTAGTTTCTAACACTTCGTTCCTTGTTTCCATAAGAGACCGCATGAGAATGGCCTGTACCACCCCGATTTCTACCAGCATTTTGATCAAAACTACTTAAAGCAATCTCTAAGAAGTTTCATAGATTCCCTAGAGTTCTTTTCTTTTCTTTCTTTCTTTCTTTTTTTTTTTTTTTGCGGTACCGGGGATTGAACCCAGGGGCATTCTACCCCTAGAGTTCTCTTCTAAGCCGTCACCAGACTTACTCTTAGGCTCCATTCACAGCAACCTAGGCTTTTTCTAGGTTTTTCCTTCAAATTCTTCTAACCTCTACCTATTGTCTAGTTCTAAAGCCATTTCCATCTAATTGTTATAGCAACGGCCCCACTTCTCATTACCTATTTTTCGTCTTAATCTGTTTTGTGCTGCTATAGAAGAATACCCCAGACGGGGCAATTTATGAAGAACAGAGGTTGATTTCTTATAGTTCTGGAGGCTGGGAAGTCCAACACTGTGGGGCCACATCTGGTTGGGCCTTTTTTCTGCCTCATAACATGGCAGCAGGCATCACATGGCGAGAGAGAACAAGAGATTAAACTCACAGCCCCAAGTTCTTTTATAATTGGCCTTAATCCATTCATGAGGGTGGAGACCTCCAGACCTAAACTCCTCCCCTTAGGCCACACCCCCAAAACTGTTGCATTGGGGATTAAGTTTCCAACTCATGCTTTGTTGGGGGGGGGAGACACGCAAACCACAGTAACCACTAATTTGAGCATCCCATTTTATAGAAACGATCATTTTTGATGTAAAGGATGGCAGGTCCCTTTCGTTGCTAAAATGTAGAACACAGAAGTGTTCCCTTTAAGTGTTTTCTCCCAAGGTGTTTAAGTGTTAGGATGACATAAATGAAAAACCCAGCCGGCGTGCACACACTTGTAATCACAGTATTTGGGAGACTGAGACCGGAGGATCCGGGTTCGCGGCCAGCCTCAGCTACTTAGTGAGGCCCTCCGCAACTTAGTGAGACACTGTTTCAAAAAAATAAAGAATAAAAAATAGGGTTGGGGGTGTAGCCCAGAGGTAGAATGCCCCTGGGTTCAATCCCCAGTACCGCAAAATAAGAAAAAATAAATAAATAAATGAAAAAACCCCAAACAGAAGAGAAAGCCCCCAGGTATAGAAAATAATGTCTTCAGTAAAGGGACTAAAGAATTTTTTTCCCTCTAAACCCCAATTTCTTTTCAAAAGCCAAGACTTACTGGCAAATTATCTGGGAGTATAGTGGGAGGGAAACATTTCAATGCAAAATTCAGCACTGCTCTATAGAAAGGAAAGTGTGGGGAGGCTTGTTATCATTTATTTCCTCCAGTATATCATTCAATTTCAGCTGTCTCACGTCTCAGAAGTAGCTCCCCCATTTCTCACTTATGTGCCTAAGAAACATCTCCCTGGCATCTCATTCTCCCTCTCTGTCTTTCACCAGCATTTCATTATTTCTTAACTGTCCCTCTCATGCTCATCTCCCTTTTTCCTAGTGATCCACGTGTCCTCATTTAGCAGTTTTCAGAAGCTAGGGAGAAACGTTGCAAATAATGTTAAATATGATTAATATCTTGAATTCCTTGAAATATGACATGCATGAGTTACAATGAAACCTCTTTTATTTCCCCATGAAATGCTTTTGCATAATGAGAAAGAAAATGTCCTCTATGCCCTAATCAGCCCTGACAGTTCCTGGACTCCCAAATACTTTTATTTATGGCATTATTTATTTCATCTCTAATAAATGGGGGGGGCAGCACCATCTGAGGAGCCAGCCGCAGAGAGGGAAACCATCTAGGGAGGAATATGGAAGCTGAACCAGCAAAGACAGGGATGCTGCTACAGGAAGAGAGTTCTGGAAAATGAGATGCCGAAGACCTGGACCCCGGAAGCAGAAAATGGGTCTCTTTCCCAGGACTAAAAGGAAAGCTCTGAAAAGGAAACTTCGGAGTGGAGAGAGAAGGGTCATCCCCCCAGGAGCACCAAGAACTCTGACCTGGAAGGCTGGAAACCAAGCCTGGGAGTGGAGGTGCTGATGTTGACATTGGCCTACAGGAAGGGTGATTTTTTTTTGAGGGGGGGCAGTACTGGAGATTGAATCCAGGGGCATTCTACCCCTGAGCTACACCCCCAGCCCTATTTTTAATTCTTTATTTTGAAACAGGGTCTCAGTACGTTACAGAGGGCCTCACTAAGTTGCTGAGGCTGGCCGTGAACGTGGATCCTGTCTCAGCCTCCCAAGTACTGGGATTACAAGCTAGGAAGGGTGATTTAAGATAGAAAAAGACTGCTCCAAAAAGTGGCTGGGAGAGACCAGGTCCCTTCTCTATATTTTAAGACATTCGTACCCATTGGGGGTCCTCCTCCAAACACTGAGATCCCCTCTTATTTGAATAACTACTGATATTGCGTGCTCTCCAGAAGTCCTGGCCTGGTGGCACCAGTTGCAGAGTAGTCAACTGGGCAACCAAGGGAGTGAGAGCTCGCTGGCTACTTTGGTCCTGCACTACACATTATAACACACACACACACACACACACACACACACACACACACACACAGTTGAAAGAACTCCCCATCCCAAAAGGAGGTGTTAGATTATCCCCCCTCCCTTGGACTGCACAGACTACTTGCTCTAAGAGGGAAGGATTTGAATTCAAATGACCTATATGCATCCCTGCAACTCAGTTACACACTCCTGAGTGTCTGACTTTGAGCTCTTCCTTTCAATTTCGCGGAGCCTCAGTATTCTCATCTGTAAAATGGGGGGGGGTGATGGCATCATGCACTCTCTTAGCCCTCCTGCGGGGACCAAATGAAATAATGGGAAGTTTTAACGCCCTGTGTGCTTTTATGATCCACATAGGCTCAGAGGCCACTAGCGGGGTGAGAGCAGAACCCTGGGGCATCGCAAACACAGCGACCTGGGCCAGGACTTCCAAGATATTCTTTTCGGAGTGCGGGGCGGGAGGAGCATTTTCCGCCGGGAAGAACTCACTGCCCCGTACTTGCACTCCGGCGACCCCGCCCTAACTCCTCCGTCCCACCCCCTCGGTGCAACTCCGAGAGTTCGAGGTCACGCAGGGGGGCGCCAGGAGCACCTTTCCGAAGCTCGGCCCGGCCGGCGGCAGGTCCACACCTGGAGCTCCAAAGTCTCGCCCTGGCCAGCACCCGGGTCCCCACCTTTACCACCTGTGACCGGGGCACTCTGCAGGTCTCGGCCTCCCCGGCCTCCTCCTCCCCGCGGCCCTCCCCTCCCCTCCCCCCGTCGCCGGCGCCGACCGCGCGGGCAGACCCGCGGGCGGCCGCGGCGCCAGGCCCCGCCCCCGCCCCCATTATCATTAGCAGATATTACCCTAAACACTTGCTCTTTACCTCCTTTCTCCCTCCAGGCATTGGCGAGGCGGCCTGTCAATCAGCGCTCGGGCGGCAGCCCCCCGCGCGGGGGCTCGGAGATGCCAGGCTCAGCGACAGGCGGCGGCGGCGGCGGCCACGGCTCAGACGCGCTCCCTCCCGCTCGCGCGCACAGGGGCCGGGCCGGCGGGCGGGCGGCGGCGGCGGCCTCGGAGCCCGGCGCCGGGCGGGGAGGGGACGTGCGGCGGGGGACCGGCCCCGCGGCGCGGCATGGAGGAGGAGATGCAGCCGGCGGAGGAGGGGCCCAGCGTCCCCAAAATCTACAAGCAGCGCAGCCCCTACAGCGTCCTCAAGACGTTCCCCAGCCGGAGACCGGCGCTGGCCAAGCGCTACGACAGACCCACCCTGCTGGAGCTGCCGCCGCACGTGCGGCCGGCCCCGCCGCCCCCGCCGCCCTTCGCGCCGCACGCCGCCGCCTCCATCTCCAGCAGCGAGCCGCCGCCGCCGCCGCCGCAGTTCCAGGCGCAGAGTTCCTACCCGCCCGCGCCCGGCCGGGCCGGCGTCGCCGCCGCCGCCGCCTCCTCGTCGTCGCCATCCTGCACGCCCTCCGCGTCCCAGGGCCACCTGAGGACTCCGGCGCCGCCGCCCGCGGCCCCCGCCGCCTCCTCATCATCCTCGTTCGCCGCCGTCGTCAGGTACGGCCCCGGCCCGGCGGCCGCGGGCGGCAGCAGCGCGGGTAGCGACGGCGCCAGCCTGGAGCTCAGCGCAGGTACCAACTCTCGGGCGCAACTTTCCTTCCCGCCATGGCCGGGGAGGGGAGCGGAGGGCAGGCCGGGACTCGGGCCGGGGAAGCCGGGCGCCGGCGGGGAGGAGTGGGGTCCCGCGCACCCCGGCCGGGAGCATGGCGCGGCGGCGCGCTCCCCGCTCGGGCTGCAACTTCGGGAGGCTCCCTGGCGCCGCCGCGTCCCGGGCTTGCGACGGCGCGCGCGCCTAACAGGTGGCTCCGCGGCGGGGACCCGGCCCGAGTCGCGGCGGCGGAGGCTCGGGCGCCCCGGCGGGGACGGGGTGGGGGCGGATGCCCTCGGTGCCCACCGCGGCCGCCGGGACCGGCTGCCCCTGCCCTCCGCGGCTTCGCGCGTCCCCTCCTCTCCCACCTGCCTCTGCCGCTTGTCTTTTTTTTTCTCGAGTTTTTCTTGGCCTCTAGTCTTTCCCCCTCTTCTTTGATGCACTCTGCTGTTGTCGCGGTCTGCTCCCGCTGGCTCCCGGGCTCGGTTTCTTTCTTTCTTTTTGTTTTTTTCTTTCCTTTTCCCGTGCGCTCGTGCTTCTCGTGTGCGCGCTGCGTCTCTGCCGGCCTTTCCCCATCCACCCCAGAGTCCCAGCCCTGGTTGTAACACGCCAGGTTTCTCCGCACCAGCCACGAGCGATGGACCTGAGCTCGTCCCTGCCGTGGACTTCTGTGTTTGGGGGGACTCGCCCCTCCCCCAGGCCCCGGTCCCCGCTGTCCACGTCGCCAGCCCTCTACCCCAGCCTTTCCACTCCGTGGACGGTGCTAGGACGCGGGGTCCTGCCCCTCTTGAGCATCTCCGCGCGAGCCCTGCAGACACGCTTATTGCGAAGCACCCTCCCCGGGGGTCGAGACTCTCCTTTCTCAGGCGTCTGTAAGTGGCCTCCTGGGAAAGACAGCGCGCTGCCCGGCTGCAGGAAGGGACGCGGGCTGGTGCGGTGGCGTGGCCTGGGGCCTGCACCCAAGGGCGCTCTGCTCCCTGAGGATGGCAGCTACGTTGAAGTGCTCCAGAGAACTTAAAAGTTCCAGATCTGGCTTTTGTGGCACTTTAGAGCCCCCTACCCCCCCATCAGTGAATTTAAGAATCTCTTTTTCGAAAGAAAATAGAAGAGCCTCGTCTCTAAATGAGTTGTAGATGCCCATGCTAAATGTTCTGCTGTTTGTCAATATTTTGACACATGAAGGATTGGTTTTGAGAAAGAAAATCTAATTACAGGTTATAGTGAAGACTTGTTCTGTCACATCCCTCACTGATTTGGAGATGTTGGCCGGTTTTTGAGTGGGGTTCTTATGTGGCTTACTTGATGTTTGTAGGGTATTTGGGTTTCTTTTTATTTATCTTTTTCCCCAGTTCTTGGCCCAGTACGCCATTGTGTTTTTATATTCATTGTTAGGCTACTCGCCTTCTTCCATTTTCCTCATTTTTCTTGTGTTTTCTCCCTTACTAAGCTTCCTGTTCTGAGTTTGGAGTCCTGTTCTCCTATCCTACCTCTTGCTTTTTGGGTTTTTTTTATACATTTTCCAGCAGTTTGGGTCTTTTCTCTATTTTCTATACTTTGCTTACTCCCTTGGATAACCTGGGTTCTACTCTGTCCATGGAGGGTTTCTCCCTCTTTACCTGCCTGGTTGTCTTTGATTTTCCCTCACTTTCTCCTTTCAGGCCTTGCTATCTTTCAATCTTTTACATTCCTTTATAACACTATAAATCTATCCCCTCGCATTTCCATTTTCCTCCTAGTTTAATTTCCTTTTCCACCCCACACTCCCTGTATTGTTTCCTTTTTTATTCAGCACTGGCTTGTCGTCCTTCTCATGGACCCTCCTGCTCTGGAAGTTTTTCTGCTGTCTTTCCTTCATGTGGGTCCCCCTCCCCCTTCTCACTTTATTCTAAATATTTGCTTTCAGTGTTTTCCAGTGTCCTGTTCAGTTATTTCATCTCTGTCCCCAGGTAGAAATCAACATGTGAAAGGGGCTTTTTTTTGATGCCCTTCATACTTTCATGTATGACCTCTTATTCTCAAGGCTGCTTTTATTTTCTTTAAATTCGAGATCTCAGAAGTAAGGTTGAGAGGATGGAGAGCTGGATACTTAGTGCTTGTTGGAAAGCTGGGAATTCAATGGTAGATTTCTTCCATGCAGTGAGGAAAATGGTCCTGGGGGGAGGGGAGAGGAGAAAAGAAAAAAAGTCAGGGACCAGACATCGTGAATTTTGGTCATAATATTAATCATTGATGGACAAAGCCATCTCTCAACAGGCACAGTGATGTGACTGGCCATCAGAGGGACAGCCACCAGAAGAGCTGATTGGCTCTTTGAGGAACTAATGGTTCCACTTTGAACCAATGAGCTCAGGTGCACACCACAGGTCATTTAAATACATGGGGTGGGGGTGGTGCTTTGCCTGTTGCACCCTCACAAAAGTGTGCTTGCAGTGTCTTAGGCCATCCAGTAAACCGAAAATAGTCAAAACATCAGTGTGATGAAGCGAGTCCAGGATAGGAGAGACATAACTGACTGTCCAGGGTAAATGTAGAAAGATGAAGGGTTGAAGTGAATTGTGAGAGCCATAAACCATTGAAAAGAGAAATATGTGATTAAAAATAGTTTTTTTCCATATTCTTATAAAATCACATGAAGAGTATAATTTTCCTTAAAAGGGGTAATACACCATGGTTTTAAAAGCATATTTTTCCTCTGTGGGAGGCTTAGAGTTAAAACCCACGTAGATCTTGATATGCAGCCTAAATTTGGCATCAGGAAATGGGAAATTGCATCTTTAAGCAGAGTACAATCAAAAATGAATTACAATAAATCCTATATAATTGCATAGGTCATTCTCTTTAATGAGATTTTATTAACCTGACTGTCAAGCTTTTGAGTCAGGCAGATATTTTATCTTCTTCAACTGATAAAAGTGTCAGCTATAAACCACCATATAAATATTCATAAATCTACACATCTGTGGCAGCCTATCAGCATCATTCTTTTGGACATTAAAAGCATTCTAATTACTTTCTGTCTAGCAGAGCTGAAATGCTGCCTGTTATAGTATGTGCTTGGCAGGCATGATTGCTTTTGTTTGCCATCACAAATAGCAGCATCCTATTTTATATACCGATGGTCCAGAAAATATTCAGGGATTGACTGAGCAGGATGAATATTAGGAAGCACCATCTGGTTTTGATAGCACCGAGTATATTAACTCATCTGTTAATTTTTGACACATCATTGATTTATTTATTTAGAAAAATTGCATCCTGTTTTGCTGTGTTGATGTTTGCCATTATGAAAAAAAATTGGATGGCATTTTTTTTTAAAAGACATCATTCATTGATTTAAGACAAGGTTGATGCTTCCAAAGAAGCTTTCATTTTCTAACTTCTATTTTCTGTGCCATGATCCTCTCTTAAAAAGAAGTTAAATTAATGTTTTAAGGAAATCATCTATTTTGAACTAGTTGGAAATCCTTTTGGTAGATATAATATATGAATACATGGTAGTAGGTCACTAAAAATATTCTGCTTCTCCATTTTTAATATTAACATATTTCACCCTTCACTGGGCTAAAATCAAAAGGTTACCACTAATCTTGAGTACTGTGATCTCCTTCATAGAAACAGAATTCTCTTGGGACCTGCCATGATGAGCACATTCCATTCAAAGCTTTCCTTACAAAGAAGGATGGTGAAGTAGGGAGACGGTGTTTGATTGCCTACTTCTTAGTCACTTATCAGATTTAGGGTGGATTAAACCACTTAAATGCAGAAGAATTTTAAGAAATGAATTTTTTAATTAAAAAAAAGCCCGGGTTTAAGATTTTGTAATCAGAATAGTCACAATTTGAAGCATGATATTATCTCCCAACAGGCTGCACAATAAAGCAAAATAAATTAGAAGTGGTCATTTTAGAGTGCTTTGTGATTGTGATTTATTATCATTTTATGCTGCTTAATTTTAGGAAAGTTAGGGATAAAGTAGACAGTATTAAAGCCCTTGTGTAAACTGTTGGCTTTTTACTTTGCTGGCACCCCTTGTGCATGGAACATTCTATGATTAGGAAGAAGACAGTTAAAAAAAATCAAAATAGATGTTCACACTTTGCTCAATTAAGAATTGTGGATCAGTAGCCATTCAATTGTGTTCATATGAAAACAAAACTTTTCTCCATTTCTTAGTGATAATGGTCATTGCACAGTACTTGCATTTCTAATTATATTCTGTCTAGAAAGCTAAAGTATTGCTGACTGCAATGTGTATTAAATGGAAAGAGTTGCTATTTTCCCCCACCAAGTGTTATAGTAATATTTCTCATCATATTCTTTTACGTATCAATGTTAAAATATAAAATACTATTCAAATATTCCAAGGTGTTGAAAAGAGGAAAAAATTCACCTTTACGGATATATAATTACTATTTTTATTTTTTTTTATTTTTTATTTTTTTGCGGTACTGGGGATTGAACCCAGGGGCATTTTACCTCCAAGCTACACCCCCGGCCCAATTTTTTATACTTTATTTTGAAACCGGGTCTCACAAAGTTGCGGAGGCCTCAGTAAGTAGCTGAGGCTGGCCACGAACCTGGATCCTCCCGTCTCTGCCTCCCAAGTACTGGGATTACAAGCATGCGCCACCACGCCTGGCCCCTATTTTTATATATACCAATTCTGAGAACAAATTCAGAATGAAGCATTTTTTAAAACTGCAGGCAAGAACTACTTTATGATTGTAACTATTCTCTGATATTCTGAGTGCACTTTAATAGATTATCTTCATAATGTAGTATATTACATAATGATTTTTTCTCAGCATGTTATGAGTTTATCCTTCAATTAAGAAAACAAATCACGCTTGTCCCTAAGTCAGATTTTCCCCCTTAAAAATCTATGCCATAATGTGATTCATCAATATGATTAAAACTACTGAGTGTTTTGTAGGACATTGAACAAATATCATCGAGCAGCTCTTTCTAGGCAATTCTGATTCTTTCCTTGCATATTTGTCCCTTTCATCAAGGTTATGTTAAAGGTGTATAGGCTGTAAATCAATTGGGACTATGCTGATTAAAATGCAAACAGTAAATACAACTTCAAGTCTAGAATGGGATTATAGGATTAAAATGAATGAAAACTGCTCTTGTGCTAGAATTGAACATTCCCAATCAATACCATCCTTTGATTTTACTAATAAAAGGACAAAAACCAGGAAATAAACACACACACACACATACACACAAGTGTAACATCTTAAACCTCCTTGCTTGTGTGATTCAACTGTTTACTTTTTTGTAAAGAAATGGTACCAAAGGATTTGTATGACTCAGGACAAAAGTACAAAGCAGGCCTACATACCATATATCCAATAATTAAATAGCGTGAACCAAGCTGTTAGGTTCTGTTAACCTGCCATGACAAATACACCTTTAGAATGACCAAGTTCGACTGGAATTTTCAGCCAACCCTTGACCTTCTCTTTGTACTTCCAGCCTCACCTTCCACTAGGAGGGACTTCATATACACACGTACGGGTGCCCCAGTCTATACTTGGGTTCCATGGTCTGTCTGTCTGGCTCTGGGTGGATGGCTCAGGGCAGAGGCCAGCATAGGCCCTCAAGTAGAGTAGGGAATTCCTAGATCTTGGGTACATTGCCATGGGGAGATAGACTGAAGGAGGGAGGATCAAGGCAGGGTCCTACTGCCTAGGTCCAAGGGTAGTACAGCTCCCAAGAGTTTGGAAGTGCTGTCCCAAGAAGTGAACAGTCCTGTGGACTTCCAGTCAGTCAGAGGTGGTCTTACCACTGCCCCCCCCAGCCAAGTAATCTAAAACTGCTATAAACTAAGGTCCTTAGTCCATATTTTTTTGAGGCACTGTCCTAGCCTTCACATTTCAGTAGAATCTAATGCTTTCCTGAATGGAAGAGATCTGGCCTCTGGTTTCTTTCTTTTTTTTTTTTTTTTTTTTTTTGTGTGTGTGTGTATGGTACTGGGGATTGAACCCAGGAGCATTCTACCTCTGAGCTATACCCCAGCCCTATTTTTTTTAACTTGGAATTAGGGTCTCACTAAGTTGCTAAGGCTGGCTGTGAACCCACAATCCTCCTGTCTCAGCCTCCCAAGTTCTGGGATTACAGACATGCGCCACCACACCCAGCTCTGGCCTCTGGTTTCTGACTTTGAATTTTTCAGGATTCCTAATGGTAGCATTGTACAGATTTGGGGGGTGCTTCCTGTGTGCCAGGTACTGTGGTGTGGGCTTTCTATACATCTTACTAAATAGATGGAACAGGACACTTGGACCCCTGTCTCCTCAATACCTGAGTCATTTCATGAAAAAATACTAAGGAAAAAAGAACTCAGGAATGTTGAGTACTCTACAGAGATGTCTCGAAGTGTGATTTCATTGGTCATGCATCCTGGATTTTTTAGAGGGCTTCTTACTGCAATTATTCTTTCTTAATGTCCATAAAAGCCCTCAAACATCTCACTGTTTCTAATTCTTAAAGTTTTTTTCTCTCCCAGGAAAGGAAAAGGGATAGTCAACACTTTCAGAGAGAGCAAGTAGCTACTTCTGTCACAAACAAGCGTTACTGGCATCTAAAATCTCCAGTATTCTGTTTGTTGCCATTTTTCTGGGTAAGGGGAAAAGGAAAGAAATATAAGGTATCCTCTTACCACTGTGTAAATTCCGAGAAGTGTCCCTGCCCTTCTCTGTGTTTGTAATAGCTCGTTCTAGGTGGTAGCAGGAGAGAAGAGAATCTTCCCTTGTGATGTTTACATTTAGGGTGAATTTTCAAGAACCGTAGGCTGATGTTAAATAACACTACCATAACATGAAAGGTTTTTTCCCCTTAGTTTTTTCAGTGACTTCATTGGTTTTGGTTTGCTTTTTGCATTTCACTGCTTGACAATTAATATGCTAGAATTCATGTATGTGGGCTACCTGGCACACACACCTTAGGCCATTTTGGGAGATTTAGCAATCTAATGGAAGTAGCACTGAGAAGAGGCACTACTGATTTTCAGATGATAGTGATCTAGGTCATTCTAAACATTGGCCTTGACAAGAAATCCAAATTAGCTTGTAAATGAAAAGAATAGAATAGTGAACACAGATGCTAGATGACACATGCAGTTTGGTTTTGTGCTCATCCTTTGGCTATAGACCCACTCTTTGTTTTACCTTAGATTTCTAGTGAGCTCTTCAAAAAGACTTATCTTTCTTCTCTGGTTTGCATCTGGGAGCTACATTCTCTCCGCGGGGATTGTATCAGCTGATTAATAGCAAGGGCATGAGGGCACTCCAGAAATAGAAGTAATGATTGCTTTAAGCTCTTCTATCAATGAGGAATTGAGTCTGCAGTGGCCGGCTCCATTCATTAGAGTGAGGATATTAATGGAGCCAAAGGTGTGAGTGCAGACCTGTGCAGGCCAGTTAATGCCACAGAGAGGGAAGTCTCTGTGGTACCCAAAGTTGCAGGCCAGGGCTGGGGGTGTGACACATCATGCATCCGCCGGTCACCACAGGAAGCTGCGAGTCCTGTTCATAGTGGATTCGGCGTGCTATCCTGGTTGATGACAGAGAGTATAAATGCATTATTTTCAATGTGTTTGAATGTGAAACTTAAAATTGAGGACTTTGCTTACTCATTGTCTTTGTGTCTCTTTATTTCATTTCAGAGAGTCGCATGATCTTGGATGCCTTTGCCCAACAGTGCAGTCGAGTTCTTAGCCTCTTAAATTGTGGAGGAAAACTTCTGGACTCCAACCATTCTCAATCCATGATTTCTTGCGTAAAGCAGGAAGGCTCTAGTTATAACGAAAGACAGGAACAATGTCACATTGGGAAAGGGGTCCACAGTCAGACCTCAGACAATGTAGACATAGAGATGCAATATATGCAAAGGAAACAACAAACTTCTGCCTTTTTGAGAGTTTTCACTGACTCCCTCCAAAATTACCTGCTCTCCGGGAGCTTTCCAACTCCGAACACCTCATCGGTTAGTGAGTATAGCCACCTGGCTGATGTGGATCCTCTCTCAACCTCCCCTGTGCATACACTAGGTGGCTGGACCTCCCCAGCAACGTCGGAATCCCATGGTCACCCATCCTCCTCTACACTGCCAGAGGAGGAAGAGGAGGAGGAGGAAGAAGGCTACTGTCCTCGATGCCAAGAGCTGGAGCAGGAGGTTATTTCACTGCAGCAAGAAAATGAAGAGCTCAGAAGGAAGTTAGAGAGCATCCCAGGTATGCTGCCACATGACTTACAAGACAGCTGCATAGGAAAGTTAGAAAAACAGGCATGTACTAGGGGTTCTTAGCCTGTTTGGTGCCAAACAAATTTCAGGATGAACCCCAACCTGTCTTGTCTTTGTTTCAGCTACAGTGTTCTTGGGTCTACTCCTAAAGACCATAGTGCTCATGAAAGATGTCTTTTTTTTTTTTTTTGCGGTACCGGGGATTGAACCCAGGGGCGTTTTAACTCCAAGCTACACCCCTGGCCCTATTTTTTATACTTTATTTTGAAACTGGGTCTCACAAAGTTGCGGAGGGCCTCACTAAGTAGCTGAGGCTGGCCAGGAACCTGGATCCTTGGTCTCCGCCTCCCAAGTACTGGGATTACAAGCATGCGCCACCATGCCTGGCTGAAAGATGTCTTTATCAGTGTAAGAATAATTCCTAGATGTGGCACCTTGACAATGGAATAGAGCAAGTGCTGTGAGTCCAAGTGTCCTTCAGACAGTGGTCCTGTTCCTTTAACGTGCTTTTTGTATTTTTAAAGGCTTCATCATTTCTTGAAATTAAAACAAAACAACCTTTTCAGAGGCAGGACTTGAGTGGTGTTGAACAAATGAAATGCTCTCTCTATTCCATTAATTTCTTTTGCCTTTCTTGTTTAGTTTCTACAGGCGTAGTCTCTTTTTAGCATGGACACTCCTCTGTAAAGTTAAGAAGAAACTGTAAACTACTAGGTCAAAGATGGACCAGTAATTAAGCTGGCCCTAAACTGTTTGCACCCTGGCTATACTTTAGGCGTTTCCTGCCTCTTAAAGACAAGATTTTCAGAGGAGAGTTGTCTTTCTGGCAAGACCTTCTCTGGGTTGCTAATTTGTATTTTTCACTACTTGGAAAAGTACGGATTTTACTTCTGTCTTTGAATTCGTTACTCTGTGTCTTGGGACTTACAAAAGACATTAAGATCATTAGCTAGAATAGTACCTTTGAACTTTCATAATCATGTAGCCCATGGATGATAAATTTGGGGGCATGCATCTGCCAATCTACACAGTAATTGGTTAATTACATACACGAACTACTATAGTGATGTATTATGTTCAAAATAAAGTGTACATGTTACATTTTAAAGTGTTAAGGCTGATACATGCATATAAATAGAAGCTAGGTTCTTAACACAGTATCTTTGCACTACCCAATTTGGTAGCTGCTCTAGAAATAAGGAAATGCCGAAGAAAATTCCCATTTGTTTATTAGGACCCACAGGAGGCAAAACCAGAAACAAATGTTAGAATTGCCAAATCAAAAATTAATCATCTTTCTACTTTCATTTAAAAGAATTCCCCGAATAAAGAGCCCAGATTTGGTTCAGAATGTTTTGGAATTAGAGTCAATGCAGTAGTCTTGGGGAGGAGGAGCAACAGGTGGGGTAAATCCATTCTTTTCTTTCTGCATTTGAGCTCTGGATCAAATGCAGTCGTGTTGTTTCCCCAGCCAGGTAGGTACTGACTGCAGGAAATCCACTGGATAGAACCCAGATGGGTGCCGTGGAACCAGAGCGCTGCTCCTTTCTCCAAGTCAGGGAGATGAGGGTGCAGCAAGCACGCTGTGGGATTTACAACTCACAGCCCTGTGAGTCATGGGCCACGCACGGTGGGTTTACCTTGGAAGTGTACTTTCGAATCTTACTTCCACTCCTCTTTGGGAAAGAAAATAATGTCCTAGAGATCATCTAGCTGCAGAAACTGACATCAGCCATTCAGAAGTACGGCCCAAGGAGCCCAGCTTCCGCAGAGCTTAGCATTCCTCCTTGATCTCATCCTGGGTACGAGTTTCAGAGTGCCAGGAGAGGTGGCACACACGTCCAGGGGATTGTTGTTTAATTCCTAATCCTAAATATTTTGCAAGCTATATGTTCTTGGTATATTCTGAGCAAATTTGGGGTTGAGTCCATTCCCCATTTTCTGAACCTGTGCTAGGTCAGGTGCTTGTGTCAGAGATAACTCATTGTTGGCCTGCTACTACACTCTCTTTCCACTTCCCAGAAAGATGGAAATGCTGCAGTTTCTTGAGCCTCCTGGATGATCAGACATTGAATGATACTGGTTGAAATTAGGCTAACAATCACGTTACTATAAACATCCCAGCCTCCTCTTCCTTTTTATTTTGGTACTGAGATTGAATCCAGAGGCATTCTACCTCCAAGTTATACCCCCAGCCCGATTTTATTTCTTAGTTGGAAAGAGGGTCTCACTAAGTTTCGGAGGGCTTCGCTAAATTGCCAAGGCGGGCTTCGAACCTGTGATCCTCCTGTCTCAGCCTCCCAAATACTGGGATTACAAGCGTGCACTACCATACCTGACTCATCCCAGCCTTCTTGACGATCCCTTCCTTGAATTTGAACCAGTAGCCATTTCACGAGACAAACTGTTATTGCATTAAATAATGCATATGGAAACCCCAAAATATGCATGAAAAACATGCTTGTCAATTATGACTAAAAAAAATAGTATAGAGTGAAATCAATCTTAGCTTGTTTACTTTTTGGTTTTTGTTGCTTTTTGATACTGGGGATTGAACTCAGGGGCATTCTACGTCTGAGCTATACCCCTAGCCCTTTTTTATTTTGTTGAAACAGGGCCTCGTTAAGTTGCGATCCTCCTGTCTCTGCCTTCCAAGTACTGGGATTACAGGTGTGTGCCACCACACTAGGCTAAGAATCCACTTTTAAATCTATTAGCTATGCATTTTTAGGGGAAATGTGTTATTTTTAGACATCTATTTGAAGAAAAGTACAGTAATGGGCTAGTTTTGCATGTGTTAAGAGAATTTGATCCAGCGGTAATTCTGCTGTGCAACTTGGCGGGATTTCCCCTACGCAGTGTCCCTGCTTTGCATGAATCCCAGTAGTGCCGTGTTGTCCTAGAGGTCAGTACACTTCCGTGGATGGACTTGGGGCTTTCCTCTAGTACAGCCTACCTGTTGACCATCACTGCTTCACAGCCAGACTGGTTGTATATGTTCAGAGGAGAAAGCAACCCTCAGTAAGGTTTAGAACAAATGCAGCGCCCAAAGGGCATCAGTCTCTTTTCTGCCTTTACAGAGGAGTGCTGTTAAGGAACTCGTAGAGTCATAGAGTTTCTTGTTTCATCCCCCCCCCCCCCAATAA
>PVJS01040062.1:0-18619 GCA_004027185.1 Glis glis | reverse complement strand
GCCCCTGGGTTCAATCCCCAGTACCGTAAAAAAAAAAAAAACAACTATTAATTACACAGGTTTTGAATCTACCATCCAACTACTGGGTCTATCATGCAATGATATGTAAACCTAAGTCAGAACAGTGATTTGATAGAATCATCACTTTAAACAATACTCCATGTTTTCTACTTGCATAAGAGTATCTTGGAATTTCCCTAATGTTAAATTCTTTATGCAAATAACCAATAATAAAAAAATAAGCATATAAGCCAGATATAGGAACTTAATATGTTCTCTTTATGTCCTTCTGCAAATCTACCCTTGGACACTTTAACAAATTCCTTTAGATTCAGATCAAAGTAACACAATACCTTCTTGCGAAAGCCTGTCCTGAGACACACTCACCACTCACACTGCAGACAGAGCTGGGCACTCAGAGCTCCGATAAAAGTTCCCATATTCTTCTAATTTGCACTCATTACATTGTAATTGTCAGTGTATACATTTATATTTCACACTAGACAAGAATCACATTGTCGAGGACATAGAACTCAATAAATTTTGGATGGTTGGATTAATCTCAAAATACCTCCATTCTCCAGAATTTAAAATTGTTATTTTATTAACTGTGTAATCTCCCACAATATTTTTTTTGTGTGTACTGGAGATTGAGCCCAGGGACATTCTACCTCCAAGCTACAGCCCCAGACCTTTTTATTTTTTATTTTGAAGCAGGATCTGACAAAGTTGCTAAGGGTGTCATTAAATTGCTGAGGCTGGCCTCAAACCTGCAATTCTCCTGTCTCAGCCTCCCAAGTACTGGGATTACAGGTGTGCACCACCATGCCTGGCTGTCTCCGACTATTTTAATAAAACACATTAATTCTTTAACTCAAAAACAGATTGCCATCACAATATGAAATATAATATTAAAAATAACAAGAGCTACCACCTACAGAGCATTTACTATGCACTGGCTCAATAAGTGCACTATTTATAATATTTTATTTAATCATAACAATATTTTCATAATTTGCTGTTAAGAAAACTAAAACTCAGAGGAACTAGATAATTGGCCCAAGGTCACATGTGACAAGTTAAGGTGTGGTAAAAGAAAAAATGCACTACACTTGGGATAAAAACATAAGTACCTCCAACTTCCTAGAAGTTTCTTATGCACTATTTATCACACTCCTAAATTGACCTGGCCTTGGGGAGATAAAAAAAAATCAGCTACAAAAACTTACTAGACAAATTCAACTTGATGTTAATTGCATTAAGAGAAAACTAAAAATTGAAATTCTGGATTTCCAAACTATTTCATCCATTTTCTCAAAATGTCATTGGCATCTACTCTGTACATTTACTCAACGATTTCAAGACTCCACTAATATATCACTTTTAAAGAAACAAACCCACACTGAAAACTCTAAATACAACAAACTTATTCACTAATGCACTTTAGTGAGGCTCCATAATCTTAACCTCAATAATTTAACATTGATACAATTCTTCTAATTCTCCAAACACTTATAAAACCCATACCCACAGACTCAGAAAGACAGAGGATGAAATTGACAGGGCTGGGGATGTAACTCAGTGGTAGAGCATTTGCTTAGCGTGCAGGAGGCCTGGGTTCAACTCCCAGCACCACAAAAAAAAAAAAAGAACAGCTATTATTAAAAAAATACATATTTATGGGGCTGAGAGTATAGTTCAGTAGTATAGTGTAAGGCCCTAGATTTGCTCCCTAGCTCCATAAATAAATAAACAAACTTGTGAATTTAAAGGAAGCATGAATATTAATAGGAGAGGCAAAGAGCCATGCAATGTGGCACATACCCATAATCCTAGTACTTGGGAGGCTAAAACAGGAGGATCACAGGTTCAAGGTAAGCCTCAGCAACCTATTGAGACCCTGTTTCTAAACAAAAAATAAAAAGGGCTGAGGGTGTACCTCAGAGGTATAATGCCCATGGGTTCAATCCCCAGTACCACAAAAAAAAAAAAAAAGGAGAGACATGAAAGGTAGAGAAGAGTCCTGCATATATAGATGATGAAAAAGCAAACTGGCAGTATTTTGACAAAATTGCAAATGAGCATATTTTCCGACCTCAAAATTCAGGCAAATCACTATAGTACAAGAATATTCATTGCCCCACTGTGTAAAGTGTTGCTTTATCATAAATAAAGTGCTGCAATATCGTAAATAACCAAAATATCCACCAAGGCACTGGTTAAAAAAATCTTAGCCAGGTGTGGTGGCGCATGCTTGTAATCCCAGTACTTGGGAGGCTGACACAGGAGGATTGCAGGTTCGCAGCCAACCTCAGCTACTTAGTGAGGCCCTCTGCAACTTAGTGAGACTGTTTCAAAATAAAGGAATAAAAAATAGGGATCCGGGTTCGTGGCCAGCCTCAGCTCACTCGCTCTTTCTCTCTCTCTCTCTCTATCCCTCCCTCCCTCCTCTCCCTCTCTCTCTCTCTCTCTCTCTCTCTTTACCTAGTGAGGCCCTCCGCAACTTCGTGAGACCCGGTTTCAAAATAAAGTATAAAAAAATAGGGCCAGGGGTGTAGCGCGGAGGTAGAACACCCCTAGGTTCAATCCCCGGTACCTCAAAAAAAAAAAAGTATGAAAGCAATTCTTTTCTTCCTTCCTTGAATGCAGTAGTCAAAAGCTATCTTGGAAGCATGTAGTGGTGACAACCTAGAAGACAATCCAGCACAGGAGGCATGGCAGAGCTTAAGGATGGAAAGAGCCAAGGTCCTTGATGGCCTCACTGGCTCACTGCACCTAATGCAGATCCCTGATGTCTCTTGAGGTCTCATGGAGGAGGCTCTATCAGAAGGGGAAATGGAAGCAGGAATTCTGAAGTTCTCATGTGACCAGGAGGATCCTGCAACCTGCCACTTGGTTTACCATATGGGACCACTCCTACTGGTGGCTGCTGGCAATTTTGGCACCCACTGGCTTGTAGCAGCATCACTCCAATCTCTGCCTCTATCTTCCAGAAAACTCTGGTGTCCCTATACTCACAGTTGTCTCAGTGGTCCCGGCCACAGCCTAGAGTCCAGCCTTCATCAGCTGGCCCACAGCCCATAGACACATGAGTAGCAAGAATAGCTGCTATAAGCCATGGCACTTGGTGGCAGTTTGTTACATGTGTCATGTGGCACCAGCTAACTGACACAACCTGCTTCTCTGACCAAGGTCCAGTCCATAGAATGACCTGAGCTGGATGCTAAAACCCTGCTTCCCCTCATTCTCTCCCACCTGCTGTGTGTGCTCTGGCAATGTTTTAGACACTTTCTGGGCATGTTTCCTCGTTTCTCAAATGAAATGTAGGATCATTTCCAGGTTCCTTTCTCTGGTAGTTTAAAAAACTGACCACAGTTGGGTGTGGTGGTACACGCTTGTAGTCCCAGTACTTCTGAGTCTGAGACAGAAGGATCACAGGTTCAAGGACAGCCTCGACAACGTAGCGGGATTCTCAGCAACCTAGTGAGACCCTGTTTCAAACAAAAAAATAAAATAGGGCTGGAGGTGTGGCTCAGAGGTAGAACTCCCCTGGGTTCAATCCCCAGTACCAAAAAAAAGAACTGGCCACAAATTCTTTGTCGCTCTATCAGTTGTGCAGTAAGAAATTACCTCCCATGACTTTGACTGGGCTTGTGCTTTGACTGACAAACTCAACTAGAGGTTACACTGTGTAATTTCCGAGGCCACACCACAAAACAACACATTGACCTTATGGCTTAAACACAGATGCTTGCAGCCCTGACAAGTCTGATCACCCTGAGGCCACCATGCTGTAAAGGAAGCCCAGGCTGCAAGGAGAGACCACACATAGGTAATGAGGAGCAACTCTTCTGGTATTTAGAGTCCTTCTAGCCAATGGGGGAAGTATAAGGAGCTGCCATCTGGTTCTGTCCCAGCTACTGAGTCATCACAGTCTTTGAGTCTCTCCAGAAACCACAGAGGAAAGAAAAGACATCCCCACAATGCCTCTTGGAATAACTGACCCACAGAGCCCAGTCTAATCCATTTTTTTAAAAAACTTAGATAACTTTGTATATGAAAGAACCAAGATTCAGACAAATGTATACTTTACAACAGATATTACCAGATGTGTTTAATCAAACAGGGATGTTATATACATATATATTTTCATATGCACTGAATATCTGTAGATACACAAAGAAAATGCGAGTTTCTTTGCCTTAGAGAAGAATAACAAGCATACTGGAGCAATGAAAAGGTTTGTTTTTCACAGTACGTGTGTGTGTGTGTGTGTGTGTGTGTGTGTGTGTGTGCGTGTTACTGGGGATTGGACCCAAGGGCATTCCACCTCCATGCTAGACCCCAAGCTGTATTTTACTTTTATTTTGAAACAGGGTCTCCCTAGGTTGATGAGATTCTTACTACTTGCTGAGGCAGTCCTCAAACTTGTGATCCTCCTGTCTTGGCCTCCCAAGTACTGGGTGTGCGCCACCACACCTGGCAGTACACCTTCAATCTTCCTTTTTCCTTCTTTTTTTTTTTTAGCCCTGGGGTTTGAAACCAAGGCCTCCCACTTGCTAGGCAAGTGTTCTACCACCAAGCTACACTCTCAGCCCCTACCTTTAAATTTTAGCATGTACATGTTAAAACTGTTAAAGCAATTTTTACATCATCTGGGAATCTACTTAAATACATATGTTGCATAACTGAAGAGATTAATAATCTGGGATTTGTTTCAAAATAATATAAAAGAGGAGAGAGTGGACAGGGGTATGAGAGATTAACCACAAAATGTTAATTAAGAAAGCTTGACAATGGGTACATAGGTATCCATAATACTGTTCTGTCTGCATTTGAATATGCTTACATTTTTCCTTAATATACAATGAAAACTCCACCCAGAAAGATTGTGATGCAATAAGTCTGTGGTGAAGTCCAGGTATCTGTAAGTATACAAACTCCATGGTCATTTTAATTCACACTAAAATTTAAGAACCAGTGACCTGATCTGTACAAAACCCCAAATAGGGCGAGGCCCTAGGGAGCAGGATTAATGCATGCCACTCTAAGACAACGCATACCATATTGAATTAAGGTGTTAACTGAACAACAGGAGAGGTCCAAGTAGTTGACCTAGAGAAATTAAAGAAGTGTTGTCATTTCTCAGTCCTGATGCTCTCATCCTTTCTTTGCCAATATACCAAAGACACCAACCTGGGAAAACTAAAGGAAACTTAGAAAAAGTCATTATTGCCGGGCATGGTAGCACATGCCTGTAATCTCAGTACTTGGGAGGCCAAGACAGGAGGATAGCAGGTTTGAAGCCAGCCTCAGCAACTTACCAAGACCTTGTTTCAAATTTTAAACAACAAGCCAGGCGTGGTGGCGCACGCTTGTAATCCCAGTACTTGGGAGGCTGAAACCGGAGGATCTGGGTTCGTGGCCAGCCTCAGCTACTTAGTGAGGCCCACCGCAACTTTGTGAGACCCAGTTTCAAAATAAAGTATAAACAATAGGGCCGAGGATGTAGCTCGGAGGTAGAATGCCCCTGGGTTAAATCCCAAAAAAAAAAAACTTAAACAACAACAACAAAAAAGGGCTGGGGGTGTAGCTCGGAGGTAGAATGTCCCTGGGTTCAATCCCCAGTACCCCCCCAAAAAAAAAGGAAAGAAAAAAAAAGAAAAAGTCATTATCACTCACCAACCAATTCTTAGTCACTGTGATGTGTGGGACCAATCTCAGAGAGGACTTTAGAAAATAAATAAATATAAGCCGGGTATGGTGGCACACGCTTGTAATCCCAGTACTTGGGAGGCTGAGACCAGAGGATCCAGGTTCACGTCCAGTCTCCGCTACTTAGTGAGGCCCTGCGCAACTTAGTGAGACCCTGTTTCAAAATAAAGAATAAAAAATAGGGCTGGGGGTGTAGCTCAGAGGTAGAATGCCCCTGGGTTCAATCCCCAGTACCGCAAAAAAAAAGAAAATAAATATAGATAGGAATATCACATTATATATAGCACATCAGAAAAAGGTGAGCCGGGTGTGGTGGCACACGCTTGTAATCCCAGTAATTTGGAGGCTGAGACCTGAAGATCCGGGTTCACGGCCAGCCTCAGCTACTTAGTGAGGCCCTCTGCAACTTAGTGAGACCCCGTTTCAAAATAAAGAATAAAAAAATAGGGCTGGGGGAGTAGCTCAGAGGTAGAATGCCCCTGGGTTCAATCCCCAGTACTGCCAAAAAAAAAAAAAAAGGTGGAGGTGGTGGTGTTGGAGACAGTTCTAATAGATTACAAGGAAAGACCTATAAATTACTAATTAACTTGAACACTGGAAGTCCCTGCCACATACAGGTATTAAGTCTTTCCCTTCTCCTACCCTCCATCAGATAAACTAATGACCTGAAAAGACTATCCCATAACCTGGTCTTTATGAATTTTGCACAATGCTGTATACCCAGGAGTTACCAAAACCCATCAAGTCCAAAACACTGTTTTGGCACAATACTATTTCCTATTATTTTTCATTGCAATATATACCATGTTACCCTCTGCAGCTATATTATTCATGACTTTGTCATTTGCTCTTATCAATTGACTAAGGAATGAAGTTTTGAAATACAATCCCTTTGCAAGCTGGAGCTGCCTATAAAATATTACTCAGAGGTAGCAAAGACTCCTGTTAGAACAACCATCAAGCTCCCATTACTCAGGCTTAATAATCTCAGGTACTTTAACCTGCTGTGTTGTGAATGTGTCTTCCAAAAATTTACATGTTGAAACTCATCCCCCAAGGTGCTGGTATTAAGAAGTGGGGCCTTTGGAAAGTGGTTAGGTCCCAGGGGATCATTCCTCATGAATGGGTCACGTGCCCTTACAGAATAGGCCTGAGAAGTACTTGAGAGGCTGAGACAGGAGGATCGCAGGTTAGCAGCCAACCGCAGTAACCTCATGAGGCCCTCTGCAACTCAGTGAGACCCTGTTTTCAAATGAAAAATTAAAAATAGGGCTGGGGGTAGAGCTTGGAGGTAAAATACCTCTGGGTTCAATCCCCAGTACCAAAAAAAAAAAAAAAAGAAGCCTGTACTGGGGATTAAATCCAGGGGCATTCTACCTCTGAACTACATTCCCAGCCTTAATTTTTATTCTTTATTTTAAAACAGGGTCTCACTAAGTTGCAGAGGGCCTCACTAGGTAGCTGAGGCTGGCCGCCAACCTGTGATCCTCCTGTCTCAGCCTCCCAAGTACTGGGATTACAAGCATGCGCCACCACACCAGGCCTGAGAGAGATTTTTCACCCCTTCTACCACGTGAGATCACAGTTACAAGGAGCCATCGTTGAAGCAGAGGGCAAGCCCTCACAAAAAACTGAACCTGCTGGTGCCTTCATCCTGGGACTTCCCGGAATCCAGAACTATGCACGATAAAGGTACAACCCTTTATAAAGTACCCAGTCTAAGGAAATTTGCTACAACACAACAAATGGATGAAGACAGGCCTTATTCTTCAATTCCTCTAATAAACTTTAGACCCCATCTGAATCCTATCCAAATTGTTCACATCCTTTTACTATATCAGACCAGCAATGTAGCCAATACTGACACCCACAGTTATGGGACTGACCATTGCTAGCCATAGTGAGATCTTTTAGTCTTTTTATTGTTGTTATACACAATATCAGGCCTTCTGAAAAGGGAGAGAGCAGAGATAGAAATACTTTACTAACAAATTCAATTTAGTAGCTAATAGGAAATTCCTGAATCTGCTAAATATGTTCACCCCATATATAATAGGGTTCTTCTATTAAATGTTCTTTGACATCATAAATAGATTAATGGGCTGGTATGTAGCTCAGTGGCAAAGCACTTGCTTTGCAAGTACAACGCCCTGGGTTTGATCCCCAGTTCCAAAAAGGCAAAAAAACGAAAAAGACCCCCCAAAAAAAGAATTAAGCTAAGAACAGCAACCAAAAAAAAAAAAAAACCTAGCCAGGTGTGGTGACACACACTTGAAATCCCAGTATTTGGGCGGCTGAAACAGGAGGATCAAAGGTTAACGGCCAGCCTCAGCAACTTAGTGAGGCCTTTGCCAATTTAGTGAGACCCTGTTTCAAAATAAAAAATAAAGCCGGGTGTGGTGGCACACACTTGTAATCCCAGTACTTTGGGAGGCGGAGACCGGAGGATCCGGGTTCGCGGCCAGCCTCAGCTCTCTCGCTCTCTCGCTCTCTCTCCTCTCTCTCTCCTTGTCCCTCTCTCTCTCTCTACCTAGTGAGGCCCTCCGCAACTTCGTGAGACCCGGTTTCAAAATAAAGTATAAAAAAAAAAAAATAGGGCCGGGGGTGTAGCCCGGAGGTAGAACACTCTGGGTTCAATCCCCGGTACCGCAAAAAAAAAAAAAAGTAGAATGTCCCTGGGTTCAATACCCAGTATCAAAAAATGAATAAATAAACAAAATAAGGCTGGGGTAGAATGATCCTGGTTCAATCCTGTCCCACAAAAAAAAAAAAAAGATTAAATAGCCAGGCATGGTGGTGCATGCTTGTAATCCCAGTACTTGGGAGTCTGAGACAGGAGGATCACAGGTTTGAGGACAGCCTCAGCAACACAGCAGGACTCTTAGCAACCTAGCAAGATCTTGCTTGGAAGCAAAAAATAAAAAGGGCTGGGATGTAGCTTGGAGGTAGAACGCCCCTAGGTAGAATTCCCATTATCACACACACAAAAAAAATCCCTTTCCTCCTTTCTCCATAACCCCTGGCAACCACCATTATTTATTTTCTGCTAGGGACACCTCAGATAAGTAGACTCCTATAATATTTTCCTTTTTGTGATTTAGTATAATGTGAAGGTTCATCCATGTTGTAGCATGTCACGGGATTTTCTTCCTTTTTATCACTGAATCATCCACTGTGTGTATATACACACCTTGTTATTCATTCATCCACTGGTAACACTTGAGTTGCTTCCACCTTTTGATTATTGTGAATAACATTGCTATAAACATGAGCGCACAGTGTACTCTTTGTGATACCACTTTTGTTCTTTTGTGTATATACCCAAAACTAGAATTGCTGGATATGGGATATAGTTACTTTTTTTTCTGTACTTAGGAGTGAACCCAATGCCTTGCACATGCTAGGCAAACACACACTCTACCACTGAGTCACACCCCGCCCTTTTTATGTTTTATTTTGAAACAAGGTCTTGCGAAGTTGCCTAGGCTGACCTCAAACTTAGGATCCTCCTGACTCAGCCTCCAGAGTTGCTGGATCACAGGTGTGTGCCACCACACCAAGTTATTAGTGATCAATGAAAGTTATAGCACATTCACTTTTTAAATATCTTCTATCTATATCCACAGTGGATACTATCCAATAATGTGTTAATATTATTTTAATTCTACCTTCACCACACTTAACACTGACAAAGGATGCTTGGCCTAGTTCCCAGAGTTAAGTTTGAAGATGCAAAGTTCATTCACTTAAGAGCTAGGAAACAAGGTTTCAGTTCCTTCATTAATACCCAAACTTGAATTTAGACAACAAAATACATATGAAACTATGTTGCTTCTAACAGCAAAGAATTAGTTATTTTGTAGGGAAAAAATGGAATAGCTCATTTAATCCACTAGTAAACTTTGTAAATTGTTTTCACTTACAAATTCAAAATTTTGTGTATCATTTTTCAAATAATAAAGTTATTTTACCCAAAATTCAATCACTCTACTTTTTTCCTTTAAAATTACAAATGACAAAGTTAAAGTAGTGATAGCTGGGCTTGGCATAGTGACACAAGTCTATAATCCCAGCAACTCAGAAGGCTGAAGGAGGCAGGAAGACTGCAAAATAGAGGCCAGCCTGGTAACTTAGTGAGCCCGTTCAAAACAAAATAAAAACTGGGAAGGTAGCTCAGTGGTAGAACATCCCTGGGTTCAGTGCCCAGTACTGAAAAAAATAAAAAGAAAAAATTACTTTATATCTTATATGGACTGAACTGGTGACTATCTACTTCACTTCAATATGATTTCCCACCTCACCCTACCCTATCCAAAGAGAAGAAGTCATTCAATGTAGAAAGAAAAAAGGAAAGACAAGCAAGCAGCCGGTTGTGGCAGCATACCCTGTAACCCTAGTACTTGCAAGGCTGAGAAAGGAGGATGGCAGGTTCGCCGTCAGCCTCAGTTACTTAGTGAGGCCCTTAGCAACTTAGTGAGACCCTGCTTCAAAACAAAAAATAAAATAGGGCTGGAGTTGTAGCTCAGAGGTAGAATTCCCCTGGGTTCAATCCCTAGTACCAAAAGAAAGAAAAGAACAAAAGGCAGGCAAGCAAGCAACTAATCTCCAGTTAATAATTCCCTGAATTGTAGCCATGGAATGACCACCTGTGAATTTACCATGATAATTTAATAATGCTATATTTGCCCCTCATTATATTCCAATAGTTTCACACCCACATGCTCTAATTATTCTCCAACTAAAGTGCTAGAATTTCCTTCAAGAGGACAAATATAAAAGGGGAAAAACTCTTCACCAATTATAGAGATTTCCACCCTTCCATTCCAAAGACTAAAATATCTGAGTCTCTAAATGTCTCACAACACTTATATACACCCTGGTCAACCTACACAGAAGATTTATATTTTTATCTCTTTCAGATTAGAACTCATGCTACATTTTTTAACAAATCAATCATCAGCCTTTGAAAGAAAAAGTTTTCTTAAAAATAAGACACGAGAAGCACATACCACAGAAAAATTGACAAATTTGATTTTATTAAAATTTGAAACTTTCATTCATCAAAAGATATTAGAAATAAAAATAATCCACAGGCATAGAGAAGATACTTGCAACACACCTAACTGACAAAAGATCTAAAAGTCATATTGTGTTTGGCAAACATGGCAGGAAAATAGGTTAAAAAGATACACAGCTCAGTGATAGGGCACTTACCTAGCATGTAAGAGGCCCTGGGTTCTACCCCCAGCGAGTGTGTGTGTGTGTGTGTGTGTGTGTGTGTGTGTGTGTGTGTGTGTATACACACAAACAGACAATTCACAGAAAGAGCATATAAGCTAAAAGACTTATATAAAAATACTCAGCCTCTACCGGGTATGGTGGCGCATGCCTGTAATCCCACTACTTGGGAGGCTGAGACAGTAGGATCACAGGTTCACAGTGAGCCTCAGCAACTTGCTGAGGCCCTCTGCAACTTAGTGAGACCCTGTTTCAAAATAAAAATGAAATAGATCTGGGGGTGAAGCTCAGAGGTAGAATGCCCCTGGGTTCCATCCCCAGTACCACAAAAAAAAAAAAAACCTCAGCCTCACTAGTAATAA
Organism: Glis glis; assembly: GCA_004027185.1. NCBI lineage: Eukaryota > Metazoa > Chordata > Mammalia > Rodentia > Gliridae > Glis > Glis glis. The sequence goes on along the minus strand of PVJS01040062.1, from coordinate 7,304 downwards.
GGAAAATGTAAATTAAAACTACAGTAAGGACAGGCATGGTGGCCCATGCCTATAATTTTAGTACTTGGGAGGCTGAGACCAGAGGAGTAAGGTTCCAGCCAGCCTCAGCAATATAACAAGGTTCTCAGCAACTTAATGAGACCCTGTTTCAAAATAAAAAATATAATTAAAAAGGCTGGGTGTGCCTCAGAGGTAGAATGCCCCTGGGTGCAATTCCTAGTATCAAAAAAAGAAAAAAAAGCTGGACATGGTGGCACAAGCTTATAATCCTAGTAATTGGGAGGCTGAGATAGGAGGATCTCAGGTTCGTGGCCAGCCTCAGCTACTTAGTGAGGCCCTCTGCCACTTAGTGAGACCCTGTTTCAAAATAAAGAATAAAAATAGGGCTAGGGGTGTAGCTCGGAGGTAGAATGCCACTGGGTTCAATCCCCAGTACCCCCCCACAAAAAAAAAGCCATAGTAAGGTGCCATTTTAGCCAGGCGTGATGGCGCATGCTTGTAATTCCAATACTTGGGAGGCTGAGAGTGGAGGATCACAGGTTCGCCGCAAGCCTCAGCTGCTTAGTGAGGCCCTCCACAACTTTGTGAGATCTTGTTTCAAAATAAAGAATAAAAAATAGTGCTGGGGGTATAGCTCAGAGGTAGAATGCCCCTGGATTTAATCCCTAGTACCGCAAAAAAAAAAAAAGCCATTTTATAGCTGTCAGACTGGCAAAAAGAATAAGAACAATACCCAGTGTTGAAGAAGAGTGGTTCAACAGGAGCTCTTATATACTAGGTGAAAAGTACAATCACTTCAGAGAGCAAGGCTGAAGACATTCATATTCTATGATGCAGCAATTCTTTTCCCAGGCATATCCCCTACCTAGAGAAACACTCACAAATGAGTACAAGGAAACAGGTAAAAGAATGTTCTCTGCAGCATTGTATGCAGTAATAAAATCTCGAAATAACCTAATCGTCAGAAAACAAATGGCTATTGTGCCCTACTCACACAATACACAGTATATAATACAAATGTAGCTTGTAACATAATCATATTCATGTACCCCCCCACACACACACACACACACACACACACACAAACAAAAACCTGTAAGGGTAAGACATCACTGATTTTAAGATGCATGCCAATTTTTTAAGTGTTAAATGGGCCAGGCATGGTGGCACCCACCTTTAATTCCAGTACTTGAGAGACTGAGACAGGAGGATTGCAGGTTCAAGGCCAGATTCAGCAATTTAGGAGACCCTCAGCAACTTAGCAAGACCCTGTTTCAAAATAAGATAAAAAGGAGGCCGAGAGCATAGTGGCGCATGCTTGTAATCCCAGTACTTGGGAGGCTGAGACAGGAGGATTGCAGGTTCAAGGCCAGTCTCAGCAACTTAGTGAGACCCTGTTTCAAAATAAACAAACCGGGCGTGGTGGAGTTTGCTTGTAATCCCAGTACTTGGGAGGCGGAGACCAGAGGATCTGGGTTAAAAGCCAGCCTCAGCTACTTAGTGAGGCCCTCTGCAACTTAGTGAGACCCTGTTTCCAAATAAAGAATAAAAAATAGAGCCGGTGGTATAGCTCAGAGGTAGAATGCCCCTGGATTCAATCCCCAGTACCACACAAAAAAAATAAATAAAAATAAACAATAAAAGAGGGCTGGGGGTGTGGAGGCAGAACGCCCTGGGTTCAACCCCCAGTACCACAAAAGTGTGGGGGGCAGATGGGGGTGTAGTTCAGAAGTAGAATACCCCTTGTTTCAATCCCCAGAACACACACACACACAAAGTTAAAATGATGACATTATAGATGACAGAACTGATGAAGTGCAATAGAATGAATTCACTGAAATTACATGGATGATGTTCATCTTATCTTTTGATGTTTTTAAATCCCAAAACAATATAGAACAAAAACCATTTGCAGAAGAGTATGTATCATTTATTATAAAATACCTTTTACAGCCAGGCATGATGGCACAGGATTGTGATCCCAGTACTGGGGAGACTGAGACAGCAGGATCACAGGTTTGAAGCCAGCCTGGGCAATTTAGCGAGGCCTCCCACAAATTAGTGAGACCCTGTCCAAATAAGAAATAAAATTGGGTTGGGGGTACAACTTGGAGGTGGAATGCCTCTGGGTTCAATCCCCAGTACCAAAAAATAAATAAAAATAAAAAATAAACCAAAATACCTTTTACTATAAAGGAGACAAAACTATAACATCATCTTTCAGGATCCGAGGGGGATTGGTTCCAGGATACCTCGAGGATTCCCAAATCCAGTGGATGCTCAATTTCCTAATATAAAATGGTGCACTGTTTGCATATAACCTACACGTATCCTCCAATATACTTTATCTCAGCCTCCCAAGTACTGGGATTACAGACAGGCATGTGTCACCACACCTGGCTTTCCAAATATTTTTGATCATTGGTTGAACTCACAGTTGGCTGAAGACATGGATGCAGAGCCTGTAGAAACTGAGGGCTGACTGAACTGTGTTTCCTGGTATATTAAATATCAGGTAAATATATATAAACATGCATGAAATTATAAACATTCCAGGAAGAAAGGGAAAGTGAGGGCTTCAACTTTCATTTTGCAAAATGGATGACAGTTGCATAGGAACTGATTCTGATACTCACTAGTGTCATAGCCTGATATTACATGAATTTTTAAAGAACCAGGGATAAATCTATCAGAGAATATGAATAACCTCTTTTTTTTTTTGCGGTACCGGGGATTGAACCCAGGGGCGTTCTACCTCCGTGCTACACCCCTAGCCCTATTTTTTATACTTTATTTTGAAACCAGGTCTCACAAAGTTGCGGAGGGCCTCGCTAAGTAGAGAGAGGGGGGGGGGACAAGGAGAGAGAGAGAGAGAGAGCTGAGGCTGGCCGCGAACCCGGATCCTCCGGTCTCCGCCTCCCAAAGTACTAGGATTACAAGCGTGCACCACCACGCCCGGCGAATAACCTCTTCTAAATAATTGCATTTTTGGAAGTTTTAAAAACATAGCCATATTAGATATACTTTGTTGACATACCCAATCAGTGCCTTATTCATGCTACTTTTTGATTTTTTCAAAATTTCCCTTCAAGTCAGACATGGTACACATGCTTATAATCCCAGTACTTAGGAGGCTGAGAAAGGAAGATCAAGGACAGCCTTAGCAACATAGTGAGACTCTCAGCCACTTACTGAGACCTTGTCTCAAAACAAAAAATAAAATCAGGCTGGGGGTGTTGCTAGGAGGTAGAATGCCCCTGGATTCAATGCCCAGTACCATCAAGGAAAAAAAAAATTTCCCTTTCCAATCAAGCGGAGACAGAAACAAGGAGATCTAGCAACAACTGAAACGTTTTTTTTTTTAATCAATGAGCTCCTTCTAGCAAGAGACACCACATTCATACACATAACACCACCACTAAGGAGGGAAGTAACTTAAGGATGCAGAAGGCAAAATTAGCACAGAAACAGATGATTAATATTTGCCCTGAAGGAGCATAAAAGGATTCAGTAAGTAGCAACCTATGATCTAAGTTTTGAGCACTGATGAGAAAAAGTCTTCTATGTAGGTGTGAAAGGATATTCCATGCAGTAAAACCCAACAGCCTATAAAGGCAGAGAATAATGAAAAAAAACATGACATAGTAGCTTTATTTGGCTAGAACAGGGGTCCAAAAATTATCTAAGCCAAAACCAGCCTGGCCTATTTTTATGACCCACAAGCTAAGAACAGTTTTTACATTTATAAACGGTCATTTAAAAAAAAAAGGTAGCCCAACAAGGTGGCACAGGCCTGTAACGCCAGCTACTTGGGATGCTAAGGCAGGAGGATTGCCAAGTTCAAGGTCAGCCTAGGAAACTTAGCAGGACCTGCCTCAAAATAAAAAGGGCTGGGAATGTAGCTCAGTGGTAGTGCACTTGCCTAACATGTACAAAGCCCTGGGTTCGATCTCCAGTACTGCACCCAAAAATAAAAAAAGGCAACAGAGACCATACATATAGTCTGTAAACCCTAAGATATTGGCATCTAGCCTTTTAAGAAAGTTTGCCAACCTCTGCACTAGAACACAATCACTGAAAAGGACAAGCTTAAGAAGAAGTTAATAGGAAGAGGACAGATCTAAAGAATCTTGTCTTCCATGTTAAGGAGCTCTAGGTAAAGTAGTACCTCTGAAGTACCTCTGAAGGCCTTTTAGAAGACCAATATAATCAGGCCGGGCGTGGTGGCGCACGCTTGTAATCCCAGTACTTTGGGAGGCGGAGACCGGAGGATCCGGGTTCGCGGCCAGCCTCAGCTCGCTCTCTCTCTCTCTCTCTCTCTCTCTCCTTAGTGAGGCCCACCGCAACTTCGTGAGACCCAGTTTCAAAATAAAGTATAAAAAATAGGGCCGGGGGTGTAGCGCAGAGGTAGAACGCCCCTGGGTTCAATCCCGGGTACCGCAAAAATAAATAAAGAAAGAAATAAAAAAAAAGACCAATATAATCATGTTTTTGTTTTAGAATGATTACTCAGGGAAATCTGTGAAGGATAAACTGGAAAGGAACAACAATGGAGACAACAATAGAAAGGCTTCTGTAATAACCCAGATAATAGTTGATTAGCACCTGAGCAAACAGAAGGAAAGGAAAGGGATGCACTCAGAGCACTGGCTATCAACAGGTGGCTACAAGAAAGAACCAGGAACTGGTGAAGGGAGAACAAGGGAGGAATTGACACAGCCCTGTCTCTGGCTTCAGGAACTGAGAGCCAAGTGATAACAGGAAATACCAAAGAAGAAAAAGGGAATTGAGAGGAAAAACTGAACTCAAGTTTAGACATGCCAAATTTGAGGTGCCTTGTGACTTAACCTGAGTGCCCTTAAATGCAGAACCTTTTTCTAAAGGCCTACATTCAGGTAGTGCACTTGGGAAGTGATCCTGGGCAGGAGCAGGTATGAGACATGGGGAATAAGGAAAGAGAAAATGTAAATGAATGGTGGAATTTTAAAATTCACCATTAGGCAACAAGCAATCATAATAATTCAAACAAGAAGTATCAATGGACATTTAAAAAGTGTGCGTAGTTTGAGGACTAACAATATATTGCTGTTAAGTGACAATTTCCATGGGTCTCTCATTCTCCCTAGGTTGCAATCAGGGATACTGACTGCCTTTGTTCTAGAGCCTTTTTTTGTGCGTTTGTGTTTGTACCAGGGATTAAATTCAGGGGTGTTCTACATGCAAACTATACTCCTAACCCTTTTTATTTTTTATTTTGAGACAGGATCTTGCTAAATTGCTGAAGCTGTTCTTGAACCTGAGATCCTCCTGTCTCAGCCTCCCAAGTATGGGGATTACAGATATGTGCCACAACACCAGGTTTAGTCTCTTTTTAAAGGATATTTGTATAATGGACACTTGGAACATAGAGTGTTTTCCTCCTAAACAAAGGGCAAGTTGTTTAATGTCCAGTATGATAAAGAGAGTATTTCTCTCTTGGGCAAAGGTCAGGCAAGTTTGCTGCCCATGATAAAACATGCAAGTTTTCTAAGCTTGGGATTCCTCTCCTGTAATGCAACTGTTCTGTGCAGGAGCCACCTGAGCTTGTTCATATAACCCCACAGGAAGCATGGTGTGCTGGTGCACGCTTGTAATCCCAGTACTTGGGAGGCTGAGACAGGAGGATCTCAGGTTCGCAGCCAGCCTCAGCTACTTAGTGAGGCCCTCTGCAACTTAGTGAAACCCTGTTTCAAAATAAAGAATAAGGTAGCCAGGCGTGGTGGCACATGCTTGTAATCCCAGTACTTGGGAGGCTGAGACCAGAGGATCCGGGTTCACGGCCAGCCTCAGCTACTTAGTGAGGCCTTCCGCAACTTAGCAAGACCCTGTTTCAAAATAAAGAATAAAAAATCGGGCCGGGGGTGTAGCTCAGAGGTAAAATGCCCCTGGGTTCAATCCCCAGTACCGCAAAAAAATAAATAAATAAATAAAGGAATAAAAAATAGGGCTGGGGGTGTAGCCCGAAGGTAAAATGCCCCTGGGTTCAATCCCCGGTACCACCAAGAAAAAAAAAGAAGAGTTCAATCCCCAATACCACGCAAAAAAAAAAAAAAAAAACCTATGGAAACCAAGTCAGAAAACCAACCAAACAAATACTAATATCCTGCCTACTGCTATTGCCATGAGTAACAAAGTCCTTTATCTCTGACCGAGGTGTCTAGGTGTCTCCTATTTTCTCACAGTATCCAAGGCTAACTTGTTATTTATAGACCTTTTATAGTTTTTGGTTTATTTTTTATTTGTTTTTGTGTGTGGTTCTAGGGATTGAACCCAGGGGCATTCTACCTCCGAGCTACACCCCCAGCACTATTTTTAATTTTTTGTTTTGAAACCGGGTCTCGCTAGGTTTCTGAGTTTCATTAAACCTTCATAGTTCTTTAAAATTACATAGTTTCAACACCACCAGAGTATGCCATCTTAACCAAGTGATCAAAATTTAAATTACTAATAATAGGATATATTCATATCATGTGTCTCCTCATATTATGTAAATGCTTTATTTGGCTAGAACAGGGGCCCAAAATTTACACTGGCTAAAATCAGCCTAGCCTATTTGTGTCTGTCCCACAAAAGTGAACACATTTCTCTGATATTCCTATGCACAAGAAAACAAATATATCAAAAGTGAAGTCCATTCTATAAAATTACTGGCAGTGTCCTCATGTCAATATCAAAACATCATCTGAGGAATTTTTCAGATCGAAAAAATAATAAGATAATTTTTTAAAAATTAAAAAGACAAGGGTAACAAGTGAAGCATCTAGGTGAAAGATATACACAAATTCTTTGTACTATTACAACTTTTTTGTAGGTCTGAATTTTTGTCAAATGATAGTTAAACAGAAGCAATTCTTTGTTGAATGTCAAGAATATGAGTGATAGGCATAAAACAGTATCTTTTTTGAATAAGGCACAGCCCAAAGCACCGAAAATCTAGAATTGTCAGGCATATAAGTCCCTGGGATTATCAATCAGATTTTTTTAAAGTATTCATAATCAGTGAGTAAAATTTTTTCATTTATATGTATTACTTAAGCCAGGCGGGTGGTGCATGCTTGTATTCCCAGTACTTGGGAGGCTGAGACAAGAGGATCGCAGGTTCTCTGCCAGCCTCAGCAACTTAGTAGAGTTACTCTGCAACTTAGTGAGACCCTGTTTCAAAATAAAAAATAATAAAATAGGGCAGGGGGAGTAACCCAGAGGTAGAATGCCCCTGGGTTCAATCCCTATAACCAAAAAAAAAAAAAAAAAAAAAAAAAAAAAAA
>PVJS01040061.1:0-18623 GCA_004027185.1 Glis glis | reverse complement strand
CACTAGGTAGAGAGAGAGAGAGACAGGGAGAGAGAGAGAGAGAGAGAGAGGAGAGAGAGGAGAGAGAGAGATAAATCATGCGCGCGCGCCCGCGCATGCACACTGAGGTTGGCCGCGAACTCGGATCCTCCGGTCTCCGCCTCCCAAAGTACTGGGATTACAAGCGTGTGCCACCACGCCCAGCCGCTATGGACTTTTAAGAGGTGGAGCCTAGTGGGAGGTCTTTAGGTTATTGGGAGAGTGCCCCCCAAAGGGATTGTGAGACCTGGTCTCTTCCTCTCTGCTGTGGTTTAAGATGTGACTGTTGCTCCGGGTGTTCCCACCATGATGTTCCACCATCCACCATCCTCTCCAGAGGCCAAATCAACAGGGTCTGCTTAGCCGGGCGTGGTGGCACACACTTGTAATCCCAGTACTTGGGAGGCTGAGACTGGAGGGTCCGGGTTTGCAGCCAGCCTCAGCTACTTAGTGAGGCCCTCCGGAACTTAGTGAGACCCTGTTTCAAAAGTAAAGAATAAAAAATAGGGCTGGAGGTAGAATGCCCCTGGGTTCAATCCCCGGTACCAAACAAACAAACAAACAAACAAACAAACAAACAAACAAACAGAGTTTGCTTGATCTTGGACTTTGAGCCTCCCCAACAAGGAACTACATAAATGTCTCTTTGCTTCATAAGTATCCCGTGTTAGGTATTTTGTTATAGTGACAGAAAGCTGACTAATACATCCCCTACCTGAAAAACTGGAGGTCCACAGATCCTTCTTCCCATCCCAAAGCTAGGGCTGTGCTATTTTTCTGAATTGATCTACAAACAAACAAAGAAACAAACAAAATCAAGTATGCAACTTTTTTAGTTTAAAAAGAAAAAAGTTCAATTAACTTGAATTAAAACTGAATATTGAAGAAGTTGCTGATTCTCTGTGTCTCAGTTTCTTCATCTCTGAAATGAGGATAATAATAATACCTAGCTTATAGTGTTGAAGTGATATTAAATAAATGATTATACAGTCAATTCTCATTGTTTGTGGGTTCTGTATTTGTAAATTCGCCTACTTGCTGAAAGTAGGCAAATACCTGTGGCAATCCCTAAGTCAATACCTGTGGCAACTTTGTGGTCATCCGTGGACATTTGCGGAACAGTGAAAAGGCTGAGCTGCTCTACGTGCAGCTCCCAGGTGAAGTTGAACAATGTTCCGCCCTTCTTGTTTAGGCTCTCATACCATCAACATGTGTTCTTTTCACAGTCTAATTAGTACCTTTTTTCCTGTACTTTTGTGCTTTTAATTGGCGAATGATTTTGCTGTTTAACCTGGCCCTCGAGCATTATACTGCGGTGCTCTCTGCGTTCCTATGCACAGGAAGGCTGTGGTGTCCCTTATGGAGGAAGCAGGTGTATTAGATACACTTCAGTCAGTCATGAGCTGTGGTGCTGCTGGTCCTGAGACCCATGTGAATGAATTGACAATCTGTACTATGTGTCTTCAGACTGAAGCACAGGTAAAGCAAGGTTCCATCCTGATCAGTTGACAAGAATGTTGCGACTAGGGGCCTGCAGGAATCCAACCCTGCCCTTTCTCTAGGAGCATGATTCAGTATTTATTAATTCAGTGTTCATAGTGACTTTATGGAACATACCATTTAGAAGAATGATAAAGAGTTTAAAGAGTTTTAAAGAATTTAAAGAGTTTTGGGCTGGGCGTGGTGGTGCATGTCTATAATCCACTACTTGGGAGGCTGAGACATGAGGATCACAGGTTCGAGGTTGGCCTCAGCAACTTAGTGGGGCCCTCAGCAACTTAGTGAAACCTGTTTCAAAACAAATAACAATAACAAAAAAAGGCTGGGGGTGAGCCGGGCGTGGTGGCACATGCTTGTAATCCCAGTACTTGGGAGGCTGAGACTGGAGGATTGGGGTTCGCGGCCAGCCTCAGCTACTTAGTGAGGCCCTCTGCAACTTAGTGAGACCCTGTTTCAAAATAAAGAATAAAAAAATAGGGCTGGGGTGTAGCTCGGAGGTAGAATGCCCCTGGGTTCAATCCCCAGTACCGCAAAAAAAAAAAAAAAAAAAAGGCTGGGGGTGTAGCTCAGAGATGGAATGCTCCTGGGTTCAACCCTCCCCCCAAAAAACCCAAAGAGTTTTGGGTAGTTTCTGTCACATAGTAAGAACTGTATGATTGTTGGTTACCATGTTGCCCAACATACCAACAATATTCTCTAAACTAGAAGAGTATCAGAGTCTTAGCATATTCTGCAAAGTAAATATAAACGGAGTCTATGTTTCATTCCATTTCATTTAAGTCCTCGTCAAAGTAAACAAATAGATACAAAAGCAACCATCCACACATCTGGTTTCACAGCCAGAGATCCTCCAGCCAAAGAATTTGACCTCGCTCAAAGCCCACAAGGTCCCAGCTGCAAAGTCCCAAGGGAAGAGGGACAAGAGGTACTTCAGAAGCTCGATGACCCCGACCAGGAGTGGCCCGGGTGAAGGAGCAAGAGTGCCGCTCCCACTGACGGGACCCCTTGCCCAGCTCCGGCTCGCTGAGGAGGGTGAGCTGCCGTCTGTCTCCAGCCTCAGCTGCCAGCAGCATTTCTAGTTGCTCATTAGCATCCCCTCCACCTCCTTCCTTTTCCCTGCCACACGAGGGCAGGAGATGAGAACAGAAGCTCTGCTTGAGCTGCACCTTGACAGGCGATGAAAAGGGTAGAAGAAATTCCTAGCTGGGCTTTGGGGAAAAGGAGCCGATGATTCCATTACCTCTTCTCTTAGCTTTTAATATCACTATGACACAACAGTTTCAAATCTATGTATAGACCGGCCTATTCAAAGCCATTTAGGATGTAGGATAACAATGCCAAAATAATTTCAATGTAAGTCTTTGATCTCCTCATTATAATGCCATTACCATACCATTATTAGCTAAGATTACAATGACAAATCAATTTTAATTGAAGTCTTTGGAGATGCCATTTATAATGCCATTATCATGTGAATTTGCAATGGGAAAGTTACTTGAGCAAGCTTGTTGAAACAGAGCTATAATGCCGCTCTAATGGAAAATTTCGATGGTAAAATTATTCCAAGTCCTTAGGGACTGGTGATTATCATATAAAACTACCAACCATGAAAATGATGCCCCCCCGAATAATAAATCATGTGATAGATATTATCTACTGATCAAAGAATATTTTTCTCATAGGACGAGTTCACAAAAATCATAGCATCCCAAAGCAGATAAATGGTCCTCATTTTATGAACAAGGTTCGAAGTGAGGAGATCTGACCTGGGGAGGCCATGAGTGGCAGAGCCTGGGCTCCATCCCAGTTTCTGATTCTTCCTCTTCTAGTCTTCGACTCTTAGATAAGACTTCAACACATATGTACTCTAAAGCTGTTTTTTTTTTGTGTGTGTGTGTGTGGCACTGAGGATTGAACCCAGGGGCATATACCCCCAACCCCTTTTATTTTTTATTTTGAAACAGGTCTTGCTAAGTTGCTGAGGGTCTCACTAAGTTGCTGAGGCTGGCCTCGAATCTGTGATCCTCCTGTCTCAGCCTCCCAAGTACTGGGATTACAAGCGTGCACCGCCGTGACCAGCTCCTCTAATGCTTTTCAAGAACAGAATTCTGGGAAAGCAGATAGACGGCGAGGTTAGCCTTAGGCTAGAACCAAAGGAAGATTTCCAGATCATGAAGAGATTGCCAGAGACTCATTTTGGACTACCAGATCCCAGAAGAATTTTTCAAAATCTGCTGATTCCATGACTTTTAGTGTCAGGAAGTTGGGACTTTATTCTGGCTTTTTGTTTTTTGTGAGAGATGTTTCTTTCCTGGAAGAGACATTTAAGCTTTCCTCGCTTTGAGTACATAAAGACAGAGAAGAAAAATGATCACTTTGCACCAAGGAGTTGCTTAATTCAGGCAACTGAGGACTTGGTAAAAATAAAAAATCAGTTTGACTAGTTGTTTGGCTGAAGAGCAAATTTAATTCAATCAACCCAGAAGTCACGGCCTCACACGAGCTCATTCGAGTGTCTTTGTCTCCGGAGCCCGTCTGGTATTGGCTTCCCTGCTTTATCTTCATGGGTCCAAAACTCAGCCATCCTCCTCCCGCTTGAAAAAGCCTGCTCTGTTTCCTGGTCGCACCACCTCTCTCTCTCATCTCCCCTTCTCTGGCCCACCCTTTCGTGGGAGGGGAAGGACGGTGAACCAGAGAAGTTCTTCCCCCACGTCTGGTTCTTCCTTTGACTATTCTACGGTAAGCCAGATGTCCTGAGCCATTTGCTCTGAACTTGTCCATTCCTTAACAATAGTGAGCAGCTGCATTTTTGGAAAGCACGTTGTCTGCCAGACGTGGTATTAATGCCTCCATTTAGCAGATTCTGCTGTGTTTATGGAAACATATGAACCTGGAGTTTAGTGCAGTATCTTTTTTTTTTTTTTTGTACTAGGGATGGAACCCAGGGGTATTCTACCTCTGCCCGACACCCGCTTCCAGCCCTTTTTTTTTAAAATTTTGAAACAGGATCTCCCTAAGTTGCTGAGGCTGGTCTTGAACCTGTGATCTTCCTGTCTCAGCCTCCCTAGCACTGGGATTACAGGTGCGCGCCACCACGCCCAGTTTAGTGCAGTTGTTTATCCAAGCTGGACCATAGCCCTTGGTTTGTTGGGTCCCAGGGCCTGAACTCTTACCTGCTTTTTGTCACAGAGGTCGCTTAGCTTAGCGGAGCTGCTGAGTGCTCAGCTCTGGAGCCAAGCGGCCTTGTCCACATCTCGGCTTTGACACATACTGACTGTGTAACACTGGACAAACAGCCTAACCTCCATGCACCTCCCTCTCCTCATCTGTAGACATGGGGCTAGTAATTATACCGTAATGTGTTATTGTAGTTATTATGTGCAAAACACCTGGAATAATATCTGGTGTACAGATGCAGCCTGTATGGGTGACAACTTTTTTTTCCCCTTCTGCTTGCTTTTTCAGCCACATGATCAGGTTCATCAGATCTTGTGAATTTTGGGAAAGGAAGAGAGGGGAGATACTCTCCCAAGCTAAGCGTGGATATGTACTTTTGACTTGGGTGTAGAAGTTTCAAGACAAAGCTGGACCTTAGGGAAGTTGCTAGCAACTTCTGGCAAGCAAATGCCACTTTCGAAGGGGCAGGATTTGAGAGGAAGAAATCAGTGACTCTCCTGAAGTGAGTCTCATAAAGTCAAGGTCAAAATGTTAGTGTGTGTTACACAGCTATGGGGAAAGCGGTGTAAATGATTATCCTTGCAGAGACTGTAGACTGTTAAGCTTTAGAAAGTCTCAGTAAAATTCCTTAGACCCATGTCCAGCAGGCCCTCAGCTAAACAATGGCTCAGGAATGTCAGAATTCTAAGTTCTCATCCTAGCTTGCTACTGATCTGTCCTGTGACCGGAGTCCCTTAATCCCCCCATGCCTCTGTTTCCCTGCCTGCCAAATGCCAGCCGTCTCCCTGGGTGATTTTGAGGGATAACCAATAAAAAGGATTAGGGGCAAGAACCACCATCCAAATTGTTAATAAAAGTGGTATTTTTGTACTCCATTATTTGCATCTAAACCCTTTATAGTCTCGCTTTGCACCCTCCACCCTCCATGTTTCTATGGGCTTTTCTCCCCATCCCCCACGGAGGAGCAAAAACCTAATATGCATGGTGCAATGTCTTGTGGTAAAATGACAATCTGGATGAAGGAGAATTGGCCGTGCTGTGACATTTCAAACAGTTGCTGTCCAGGGGAGAAATTCACCTAAGGGATGTCCCCAGCCCAGCAAACAAAGAAGCAGTGGAGAAAAGATGCCATGGCGGCTCTGGGTCTCACTCACAATGTGACACTGGTGTCGCTGCCTGTGTCAGGCTGGCCAGGGCCTGGGCAAAGGTAACGGGGAAATTCTGAATGCTGAGAAAAATAATAAAATTGCCAGTGTGTTGGAAATTAAAGTCAACTCTAGGAGCATAAATAATGAACACAACATTGATTGAAATAAATGATGTACTCTGCCTTAGAAATGTTATTTGAATAACTGATAGTATACTTTGTTGGGCTACGGTTTCAAAGGCATTCGATTATACATTTTAATGTTTCCCCCCAAATAGTCTTTCAAATCAGTATAAATTGCTGCATGTAGCAGGCCTGTCTTGATCTTTAGCTGCCATGACAACAGGATACAGAGAAATGCATTTTCATAACAATTGCTAGCAGTGCTTAGTATCACTGTTACTTCACGTCAGGGAACAGCTGGCTTTGGGTAGAAAACAGCATTGTTTTCCTTAACTTCAAAGCTTTTGTTGTAATAATTGAAAAAAATAGGTAGAGAAATTGTTGTTTTGGAGAAAAATAGGTAGTAGGGGGTAAACCCTAGAGACAGGGAGGGGAGAGAGAGGAGAGAGAGAGAGAGAGAGAGAGAGAGAGAGGAAGAGGGAAGAGAGAGCGAGAGAGCGAGTGAGCTTTGGATAAGTGTCTCCCAAAGGTTCGTGTGTTAAAGATCTGGTCCCAGGCTAGGGGTATAGCTCAGTGGTACAGTGCTTCTCTAGCACGAGTAGGCTCTGGGTTCAATCCCTGCACCACAAAAACAAACAAAAAAGGCTTGGTCCCAGTCTATGCTATTGGGAGGTGGTAGCACTTTAAGATGGGGCTGAATGAGTGGGAGGACATTAGATCATTAGGAGTAGGTCCTCGAAAGGGATTGTGGGACCCCAGTATCTTCCTGTCTTCTCTTCGCTCCCTGCTTGTGATGTTGAACTATCGCATCACTGACCCCATTTTGTTTCCATATCTCTATTTTGTGGTCATGATCAGTTCATTCTAACTCTCCACCCCCATTCCAAGAATTGCAGGTACACCCCACTCCCAGGAACACCTCCCCTGATTGTTCCCCAAGATTAATTTTAAATTGCTAGTTTTGGCTTCTGTACTATGCTCTGCTAGTCCCCATCCCCCTTTTCTTCTAGTTCGAAACAGGACGTGGTTTTTGCCTTTAAATAGTTGCCCACAACTGTAATCGGGGCTGCGAGTTCTTTGGGATATTAGTTGCTCATGGTTGCTGGCTTTTGCAATAAAGACTGCTAATTTGATCTCGCAGAGTGTGGCGTTCCTCTATTATCATCTCGTTCTCGCCCTTACACAATGTAAGCCGTTTTGTTCTGTGATGTGTTTCCACGATGACAGTTTGCCTCATCATATGCCCACACTAACAGGGCCAACCCATCATGGACTGAAATCTCCGAAACTGTGAGCCAAAGTAAACCTTCTGGCCTTCATGACGTGAGAGCAGACTCTCTCTGCTAATGCTCGCTCTCTGCTTCCCACGCCATGCCGAGCTCTGCTGATGTGAGCTGGTCTAATATGGACTGAAACCTCTAGAACTGTGAGCAATAAATCTTCCTTCCTCTAAGTTGTGGTCATCAGGTGTTTTGGGTCACAGCAGTGAGAATGCTGATGGAAACACTGTTGAAACTAATTTTGTTGCATGTGAAACTAATACAAAGGTCAGTTTAATAAAGCTAGAGGTCAAATCCTAAGGGGCAGTTACTGGCCATGGGTTTACAACTAGAACTTAGTGGCTTTGAAAGCTTGCTTTTATATTATTGATTATCTTAAGAGTGCACAAATTAATAATTAATTAATTAATTAATTTGGTACTGGGGATTGAACCCAGGGGCATTCTACCTCTGAGATACACCCCCAGCCCTATTTTTTATTCTTTATTTTGAAACAGGGTCTCACTCAGTTGCGGAGGGCCTCACTAAGTAGCTGAGGCTGGCTTCAAACCTGTGATCCTCCTGTCTCAGCCTCCCAAGTACTGGGATTACAAGCGTGCGCCACCACACCCGGCTTACCCCCAGCCATTCTTACTTTGAAACAGGGTCTTGCTACGTTTTGAGGGTCTCACTAAGTTGTGACCTTGCTATCCTCCTGTCTCAGTCTCCTAAGTACTAGGATTACAGGCATGTGCCGCTATGTCCGGTGCTCATATTTATTTTATCTTATTTTTTCATTTTGGTCAAAGAAGTCAGTGAAATTGGTTCCGGAGACACAACTTTCTACTGATGCTCCTCTGCTTGGACCAGTTGCCTCCTCTGAGCCCTCCTTTCTCTGCTTTTCATGCTTCTTTGGGCTCTATTTTCAGGCGTCTGCTCCTGCTTCAAATTTTCCTTGGGTGATCTCAGCCCTTTCAGGACCTTGACCATCATCTCAGTGGCCAAGCAGATCGTTGTCTACAGCTCCTCTCTCTTGCCATCTATGTCTAATTCTCCACTTTTATGTTAGGCAGCTTTCTATTACTGCAACAACATACCTGAGATAGTAAACTTAAAAGAGGAAAAGATTTATTTTGGCTCAAAGATACATATTTTTTCTCTTCTCATTTTGTGTATCTCCTCATGACATTTGAAATGGCCAGAGAAATGAAAACGTAGGATTAAGGAAGAAACTTCTTTGCTACAAGGAATTTTTAAAAATCAAAATGATAAGAGGAAGAGAAAAATTCTACTGACTGATCTTCTAGTAGTGAGATTTTCATTTATATTTCCTCCACAAAAGATTGCATGACATCCAATTCTAAGTGACAAACAGAATTAGGAATCAAACAGACACATGCCCACACACCCGAAGTGCTCTTACACGAGCCGCAGAGCATTGCTACATGTTGGAACCATCTACATCATTAAAGGAGAATTCTAAGCTGGGCGTGGTGGCGCATGCTTGTCATCCCAGTACTTGGGAGGCTGAGACCGGAGGATCAGGGTTCGCGGCCAACCTCAGCTACTTAGTGAGGCCCTCCGCAACTTAGTGACACCCTGTTTCAAAATCAAGAATAAAAAATAGGGCTGGGGGTGTAGCCCGGAGGTAGAATGCCCATGGGTTCAATCCCCAGCACTGCCAAAAAAAAAAAAAAAAGGAGAATTCTATACAGGCAAAATGTTACATTTGGTCTTGAGTTGCAATG
Source organism: Glis glis (assembly GCA_004027185.1). Taxonomy (NCBI): domain Eukaryota; kingdom Metazoa; phylum Chordata; class Mammalia; order Rodentia; family Gliridae; genus Glis; species Glis glis. The sequence continues at coordinate 9,651 of PVJS01040061.1, read as the reverse complement.
TCCACATACCACCAATACTATTATTTTCTTAAGATATTAAAAAAATAACTTTGTATGTTGGTAATGAAATCTATCATGATGTTGAAATTATTCTGTATTTATTTTTGTGTGTGTGCTACTGGGGACCAAACTTAGGGGCATTCTACCTCTGAGCTAAACCCCCAGCATTATTTTGAAACAGGGTCCCGCTAGGTTGATGAGAGTGTCACTACTTGCTGAGGCTGTCCTCGAACCTGCGATCCTCCTGTCTCAGTCTCCCACATACTGGGATTACAGGCGTGTGTCACCAGGCTAGTCTTTTTTTTTTTTTATATGCCTTGAAATAAAGGTTTAACTTGTTTTATTTCTTTTTTTTTTTGCAGTACCGGGGATTGAACCCAGGGGCGTTCTACCTCCGCGCTACACCCCCGGCCCTATTTTTCTTTATACTTTAGTTTGAAACCGGGTCTCACGAAGTTGCAGAGGGCCTCACTAAGTAGAGAGAGAGAGAGAAAGAGAGAGAGAGAGCGAGTTGAGGCTGGCCGCGAACCCGGATCCTCTGGTCTCCACCTCCCAAAGTACTGGGATTACAAGCCACGCCCGGTGGAAACTGCATTTTTAAAAAGGAGGAACCGTGATGTCTGAATAAAGGGATGGCATGAGGGTGGTAGGCATTTGGAGGGACAGGGGCTCTTAGATTAAATTCTGCAAAAGGAAACGTCCTTCGTGTCCCCGCCTTCTTCTAATGAAGAGGGAAGATAAAACTTTCCACTTCAGGAGGACTGCCTGCCACCATGTTGAGAAGAGTTTGCCTACATCTTGCTTTTTCAAGTGGGACAACTGAAAAGTCTTCCAGCTATTTGTTCCAGTAGTTCAATATATATTCTCGGTTATATCAAATATTTGATATTTTAGGAAATCAGCCTTGTTAAATTAAAGTGGATAAGATGGCATTTTAAGGTCACCTTGGTATGATCAAACATGACGCTGACATTTACAATCCATTTCCATCGCTTCGCACATGTTTCCTTGTCAGTTAAATCCAGACTCTTCAAACTTAAAGGAGTTTCAGATCTAATAATGCAATTATAAATACTGTACCTGAATCACTAGCTGCCCGCTGATTTCTATGCCAGTTACAAAATCTTCATATACTCTTTTCCTGTCATTTAAAAAATTGATATGGTTTTATTATGTTACCTGCACAAGTATAAACAAGTATAAATATTACCTGTCTTATATACTCCTTAAGTGTATGGCTCTTATTCTTACAAAAGCCAAAATAAAATTTGCATATTAAAAGAAAAAGCAAACTACAAATCAAGACATGCTATGGAAGGCCCCCCAAAGCCCAGCCCAGGGCGGGGTGCCTGCATGTTCTGCTTCCGCATCTCCCACGTCCTTGCTCTACCCTTCATCAGACACCCCAAATTCAGTCTCATCCCTTCCAGCAGCTCCCCTTCGCTGCCCCCAAGACCGTCTTGGCTGCAACCTGACACTTCCAGGAATGGAAGGAAAAGCGATCTTTTTTTTTTTTTTTTGCAGTACCGGGGATTGAATGCAGGGGCGTTCTACCTCGGCGCTACGCCCCCGGCCCTATTTTTTATACTTTATCTTGAAACCGGGTCTCATGAAGTTGCAGAGGGGCTCACTAAGGAGAGAGAGAGAGAGAGAGAGAGAGAGAGAGAGAGACAGAGAGAGAGAGATTGAGAGCTGAGGCTGGCCCCGAACCCGGATCCTACAGTCTCCCCCTCCCAAAGTACTGGGATTACAAGCATGCGCCACCACGCCCGGCTAGGAAAAGCGATCTAACTGTCTCCCTAGCAGCTGGGCCAGTCCCAGTCCCCCGTCTCCCCTAGCCCTGCTCCTCAGTTGGGGGGGGGGCTCAGAGTCCGCGGGGCCAGGGTCCAGCAGGGCGGGAGGGCTCCCACCCGACCTTGCCCTCCCATCCTCTCATCTATTTCCACTCTGGAGAAGGAAGCTCTTTTGTTTTCTATTATTTATAACTTCAGACTTGGGTCCCCTGTTCTTTCTCTAAGTTGTTTTTTTTTTTTGGGTACTGTGGATTGAACCCAGGGGCATTCTACATCTGAGTTACACCCCCAGCCTTTTTTATTTTTTATTTTGAAAGAGGGTCTCGCTAAGTTGCTGAGGCTGGCCTTGAACCTGCGATCCTCCTGTCTCAGACTCCCAAGTACAGGGATTTCAGGCATGTGCCACCGCGGCTGGCTGAGTCCCCTGTTCTTTCTTTCCCATTAACTTAAGTGACCTGCATGAGAAATGGACAGACAGTTGCCCCACAATGGTGGTTGGACAAGGACTTTTACTTTTTATTACCTAAAAATATTTTTAAAGTAAATAAAAATAAAACGTTTAAACTAATTTAAAAATATCTTGTTAACAATGTTGATTTAAGGGGCTAGAAAACAGAGTTCTGTGGAGACCACATCGTCATAGTCGTCATGGTCCATGGGCACCGTGTTGGTCCTGTTGCCTTTTTTTTTTTTGCGGTACCGGGGATTGAATGCAGGGGCGTTCTACCTCTGAGCTACACCCCCGGCCCTATTTTTTATACTTTAATTTGAAACCGGGTCTCACGAAGTTGCGGAGGGCCTCACTAAGTAGAGAGAGAGAGAGAGAGAGAGAGAGAGAGAGAGAGAGCTGAGGCTGGCCGCGAACCCGGATCCTCCGGTCTCCGCCTCCCACGGTTGGCTTTTCAGGTCAGGATTCGTTCACTCTTGGGGGCTGAGTGATGACTCAGATCTTACCCAAGGATCCATTCCAAGTACTGTGGAACTTTCACTCCACAGTTTGCAATGTTATCGCTTGCCCTCGTGTTAAAAACATCTTTTAGGAATGAAGTCTGCCTTACTCTCCCTTTGATGGGTCAATATTAACCTAGTGATGAACATCAAAGTAGGCACAGAAATCATATGGGGATAATTAGGTCAAATGTGGATATCCAGATATCAAATTCTTAATCTTTACAAATTCCTATAAAACACAGCTTAACATGTTATATTTAAGGAATGAATATATATCTCCACAGTCCTCTTCAGGAATCCATAGAACACTATTTAAGAAATAGTCATCTGTAGAATATAAATTAAATATAATGTTTTTGATAGGATATTCAGTGAGAAAAATATGGGAATGGTTCCTATGATTAAGAAAATAAAAATCAGCCAGGTGAGGTGGAACACTCCTGTAATCCCAGTACTTGGGAGGCTGAGACAGGAGGATCACAGGTTCAAGGCCAGCCTCAGCAACTTAGTGAGACCCTTAGCAACTCAGTAGGAAAGTATAAAATAAAATAGGGCTGAGGTATGTAGCTCAAAGGTAGAATGCCCCTGGGTTCAATCCTCAGTATCAAAAAGAAGGAAAAAATTTAATTACTGAATTTTTTTTTTTTTTACTGTGGCAATGTATATAACAAAATTTACGGGATTGAACCCAGGGGCATTCTACCACTGAGCTACACCCCCAGCCCTTTGTATTTTTTATTTTATTTGTATTTATTTTGCTAAGTTGCCAAGGTTGTCCTTGAACTTATGATCCTTCTGGCACAACCTCCTGAGTAGCTGGAATGATAGATGTGTGCCATCGCACCTCACTCAAAAGTTACTGTTTTAACTATTTTGTGTGTATGTTTAGTGTGTATGTTTGTATTTTGTGTGATGTTTGTGTTTTGTGTGTATGTTTGTGTTATGTATGTTTGTGTTTTGTGTGTATGTTTGTGTTTTGTGTGCATGTTTGTGTTTTGTGTGTGTACATTTTGTGTGAATGTTTGTGTTTTGTGTGTGTTTGTGTTTTTTGTGTATATTTTGTGTGTATGTTTTGTGCATATGTGTGTGTTTGTTTTATGTGTATGTTTTGTGTGTATGTTTGTGTTTTGTGTGTATGTTTGTGTTTTGTGTGTATATTTTGTGTGTATGTTTTGTGTGTATGTTTGTGTTTTGTGTATATTTTATGTGTATGTTTTGTGTGTATGTGTGTGTTTTGTGTGTATGTTTTGTGTGTATGTTTGTGTTTTGTGTGTATGTTTTGTGTGTATATGTTGTTTTTTGTGTGTGTTTTGTATGTGTGTTTTGTGTGTATATTTGTGGCATTAAGCATATTCACGTGCTGTGCCACCATCATCGCCATCCATCTTCAGAATCCGTTTTTCTACTGAAATGCTTGTCCACTGGACGGTACCCTTCCTTTCCTCCTTTCTCCCAGGCCTTGGAAACTACCATTCTACTTTCTGTTTCTATGACTCTAACTACTCAAGGATCTGATATAAGTGGAATCATACAATATTTGTTATCTTGTGGCTGGTTTATTTCACCTAGCATAATGTCTTCAAGGTTCATGTTGTAGCAAATATCAGAATGTTTCCCTTTTAAACCCGAAGATGCCAATGTATACACATACACGTTGTATACCACGGTGTATTTTTTGGTTCATCTGTGCATCATGGATGCTTGGGTTGCTTTGGCCTCTGGCTATATTAAATAGTGCTACCATGACGATGGGTATACAAATATCTATCCACATCTCTGTTGAGTCTCCTTGTAACCTTCATACATCACAAAGCCTGTCGCTGCCTTTTCTAGCTTCCAGCTGGAGATCCAAGCGGTGCTGCCATTCTCGTCTAAGCTGTGAGCCAGCAGAAACAGAAACGAGCTCTTACGCAGCCCACGCGCAGGCCAGAGCATTGGGAGGACTGCCTCTGCCTCTTGGTCTGAGGAAGGGAATCAAAAGTTGGACTGCTTCTTCCTGACCACAGTGCACTGTACTGTGGAAGGCATAGAGGACGGAGAAGTAAAAATGCCGCAAAATTTCCTATCATTTGAATGTTGCTTTTTTTTTTTTGATCGGACATTTGCTTGGTTGTTGGAGATCTTTGGTTTTCAGAGCTTCTAGGAAGTTATTAGGAAGTCAGCCTGTAGTTTACTTGGTGTTTCTACAGGGGAATGAGGGCGTGGAACCTCCTAGTTTGCTGTCTTGATGATGTTCCTACTTGATGTTCCTACTTGATGATGTTCCTACTCCCTTCATTCTTTCAAGCATTTTGTTTGGCTTTGCACGGAGTTTCAACCAGTTTATCAGAGTAGTATCTTTCTGGGAAGAAATCCAGGGGAAAATCGGTGATGGACGCACTTACCTTCGAAAAACACCTTCCAGTTTTCCCCTTCTCAGATCAATCATTTTAATGAAGCTGCTTTTGTTCCACCGGGAAGGATTTGGGGTGCGATGACTACTAGGTTTTTAGGAGCCGAGGTGAACATTGATCTTCATGGGCCTTTGGTCTGTTCGCGATTCCTGCAAACGAACATGAAGAATTTACGCCAGGAATGGATATGAGTGTTCTGGGTAAAATGCCTCAGTGTGGAACACGTAGGTGAAATAGGGGACAGTTTATGGATCCCAAGATTTTGCCCTCATCAGCCTTCCCCGTTTGGCCAAAAACAAATCTCGTTTTTGAAACCCGTATTTTCTTTTGAGAAAACAGTAGGGATTTCTATTGTCAAAACAAGAGATCATAACAAAACATGAATAAAGGAGTTGTTTTGATAATTTTAGACTCCAGGATCTCTCTATGAAAAGGGCAGCTCCTTATGAAGAAGAGCTATAATCCGCAACAGGCAACAGAATGTGTTTGAGACACTGTTCAAGATAATAAATGAACATGTACGCAGGAGGAGAGACGAAAGAGCAGTTTCCCTGACTTCCTTCCCTCAATAAGTTGTGTGTTAAAGGTATGAGGCTTGTTTTGGTGAAAAGTGCTTTCTATTTTTTATGTTTTTATTTTATTTTATTCTATTTTTTTGTGGTACTGGGGATTGAACCCAGAGGTGTTCTATCTCTGAGCTACACCCCCAGCCAATTTTTTTTTTTTTTGCAGTACCGGGGATTGAACCCAGGGGTGTTCTACCTCTGCGCTACACCCTTGGCCCTATTTTTTATACTTTATTTTGAAACCGGGTCTCACAAAGTTGCGGAGGACCTCACTAAGTAGAGAGAGAGAGAGAGAGAGAGAGAGAGAGAGAGAGACAGGGGGAGAGAGAGAGAGAGAGAGAGAGAGCTGAGGCTGGCTGCGAACCTGGATCCTCTGGTCTCCGCCTCACAAAGTACTGGGATTACAAGCGTGCACCACCACGCCTGGCCTCCCAGCCAATTTTTTATTTCTTATTTGGAAACAGGGTCTCACTAGGTTTCTGAGAGCCTTCTAAGTTGCAGAGTCTGGCTTCGAACCTGTGATCCTCCAGTCTCAGCCTCCCAAGTACTGAGATTACAAGTCTGTGCCACCACGCCGGGCTGAGTTAAACTAATCTTAAAGTGAAAGTAAGAATGTGCAAGACTAGTGTTTGTTCTGTGACACAGAAAGAGAAGCATCCCTTCAGCAGCAGTGGTCCAAGAAACTCATCTATTAAATTTACCAAAAAGCAAGGAGACTTCAGTTTCAGCATAGGAAGAGGAGTCCCTGTGAAGTCTGGCTTTTTTTTTTTTTGGTACTGGGGATTGAACCCAGGGGCATTCTACCTTCGAGCTACACCCTAGCCCCTTTTATTTTTTATTTTGAAACAGGGTCTTGCTAAGTTGCTGAAGCTGGCTTTGAACCTGTCTCAGCCTCTTAAGTACTGGGATTACAGATGTGTACCACCACACCTGGCAAAGTCTGGCTTCTTAACTGGACCCAGATCTCAAACAGATCTTAGGGCCCCCTAATTGACAAGGCTGGAGCATGTGCCAGTGTAGTCAAGAGGCCTACAGTTGCCTAAGCCGGCCAGCAAACACCTTTACTCCTAGACGTGTCAGTGCTCATGTTGATAGTGGTGAAAGAATTAAGAAGCCGGGATTCTGGAGCCACACAAGCACTGTTTACCTAATAAGAAATGGCCAAATGTGGAGCTGGGAGTAGTAGCACATGCTTATAATCCCAGCAACTCGAGAGGCTGAGGCAGGAGGATGCAAGTTCAAGGCTAGCCTGGGCAACTTAGTGAGACTCTGTCTCAAAATAAAAAATAAAAAGGGGTGAGGGTACAACGCAGTGGTAGAGCACCCCTGGGTTCCACCCTCTCCCTCCTGGGTGTGGGGGGGAATCTCCGTAGTAGGGTAAAGTCATCAAGTGTTTTTCAACCAACCAACCAACCAACCAACCAACCAACCAACCAACCAACGAAGAACCACCCCCCTCAACTCTCCAGTTATTTTCTAATGTACAGTCTGGGTTGAAACCCATTGACATTGAAAGCAGCTTCTATTAATATGCAAACGAACCCACAGCACCCAGTTAGTACCTATTATCATCCAACATTGTTTTTGGTTCTGAGACAGTCTTGCTATGTTGGGAGCCTGGCCTCCCACTGCCTAGCCTCCTGGTAGAGTAGCTGGGATTACAGGTCTGCACCAGGGCACCCAGCACATTGGTTGTTTATATTAGGTAATTTCAACAATAGCCTCACAGTAAAGGGAGAAGTTCTAAGGAAGACACAAAGCAGAAAGGACCTAGGCATTATTTTTAGGCAGATTTAGGACACTTCTAATAATCAAAGTGATGAAAACACAGGACAACTGCTCTATTTTTTTTTTTGTTGCCAGAATTTGCTAGATTTATTGATTTGTGTATGTGTATGGGGGGTTGTACCGGGGATTAAACCCAGAGGTGTTCTACCTCTGCTGCTCTGTTTTTTTTGTACTGAGGATTGAAGCCAGGGGCATTCTACCTCTGAGCTACACCCCCAGCACTTTTTATTTTCAAACAGGGTCTCACTAGGTTTCTGAGAGTCCTTGAACCCGTGGTCCTCTGTCTCAGCCTCCCAAGTACTGGGATTACAGCAGTGTGCCACCGCACCCAGGTAGGACATTCTCTTTAGGAAGGCAAGGAGAACCCAGGTGACCACTTTGCATCACTGATGAAGAGAGGATTGATATATCAGTAAACAATTAAATCAGTACTATATAGCCGGGCGTGGTGGCGCACGCTTGTAATCCCCGTACTTTGTGAGGTGGAGAACGGAGGATCCGGGTTCGCGGCCAACCTCAGCGCGCATGCGTGCAGGCACGTGCGTGATCTATCTCTCTCTCTCTCTCTCCTCTCTCTCTACCTAGTGAGGCCCTCCACAACTTCATGAGACCCGGTTTCAAAAATAAAGCATAAAAAAAAGGGCCGGGGGCGTAGCGCGGAGGTAAAACGCCCCTGGGTTCAATCCCCGGTACCGCAAAAAAAAAAAAAAAAAAAATCAGTACTATAAGGGATATCTTTGCATAGAACTCAAATCTGTGTAAGAGTTTCTCTACCGTAGATAACCAAGATGTGAAATTTTTGGTTTTTACCAGTTATTACTTTCCCAAATCTATCAATTTGCCTTGTATACCCCAACCTCCAAGAGTTTTCCTACTTCCCTATATCCTTGCCAACATTAGGTATCCGACTTTTTTCATCCAAATGCCTGTGAAAATATTTCACTTTACTTTTCATTTTCATTTGCCTGATTACGAATGAGACTTGGCCATTCGATTTTCTTTCTGGATTACCCATTTATATACTTGGACCATTTTTCTATTGGGTTGTCTTCTTATTGATTCATAGGCATCAATATATGTTCTTGATATTAATCTCTTATTGGGTTATATGGACTTTTTATGCATCTTTTAATAGAAGTGTTATTTATTTTGGGGTATTGACCTTGTATTGGGTATCCTTATTGAACTTTCTTAATAGTTTTAATAATTTATGTAGTCTCTTGATTCTTCTACATTGATAATCGCATTATCTGTGAATGACTGTTCATCATATATATACATACACACACATATATACACACACATGCACACATGCACACACGCACACACACACACATATATAACTTTAAATAGACTTTTTTTAGAGCAGTTATAGGCTCACAGCAAAGCTGTGCTTCCACATAGGCATAGCCTCCCTCACTAGCAGCATCCCTCATGGGGGTGGCACATTTGTTACAATCTATGAACTTCCCTTGACACATGGTTATCACCCAAAGCCTACAGTATACTTTATGGCACACTCTTGGTGTTGTACATTCTGTTAGTTTGGACAAATGTGTGATGACATCTCTCTACCGTTATAGTACCATGCAAAGTAGTTTCATTGCCCCCAAACTCCTCTGTGCTCTTGCCTATGCATCCCTCTCTCCTCCCGAATCCCTAGCAACCATGGAGCCTTCATTCTTTCTGTGGTTTTATTTTTTGCAGAATGCTGTATAGTTGGAATCATACAGTGTGTGCTCTTTTTCACAGTTTTTTTTTTCACTTAGTAATATACATTTAAGATTCCTCCATGTCTTTTCAGGGCTTGATAACTCATTTCTGAATGATATTCCTTTGCTCAGATGTGCTATTGTTAATCTATTCATCTACTGAAGAACACATTGGTTGCTTCTGAGTTCTGGCAATTATGAATAAAGGTGCTGTAAATATGCATGTGTAGGTTTTGTGTGGGCATAGGTTTTCAGCTCATTTGGGAAAATACTAAGGCGTTCTACCTCTGCGCTACACCCCCGGCCCTATTTTTTTTTACTTTATTTTGATACCGGGTCTCACGAGGTTGCGGAGGGTCTCACTAAGTAGAGAGAGAGACAGGGGGAGAGAGAGAGAGAGAGAGAGAGAGAGAGAGAGAGAGAGGGAGGGAGAGAGAGAGAGAGAGCG
>PVJS01040060.1:0-18620 GCA_004027185.1 Glis glis | reverse complement strand
CGGCCAGCCTCAGCGCTCTCTCTCCCTGTCTCTCTCTCTCCCTGTCTCTCTGTCTGTCTTTCTCTTTCTCTCTCTCTCCTTAGTGAGGCCCTCCACAACGTCGTGAGACCCAGTTTCAAAAATAAAGTATAAAAAATAGGGCTGGGGGCGTAGCGCGGAGGTAGAACGCCCCTGCGTTCAATCCCCGGTACCGCAAAAAAAAAAAAAAAAAAGAAAAAAGAAATAGCATAGATTACAGGAGTCAAACAACCCTTTGTGTTTATTTTTGTTTGTTTGTTTTGAGGTTGGGGTCTTGCTAGATTGCCATGGTCAGCCCTAAACTCCTGGGCTTAAGCAATCCTCCTGACTCAGCCTCCTGAGTAGCTGGGACTACAGGGACCACTGTACATAGCTTCAGACAACTATTTAGTGAGGTTGAGTGCCTTACCTGATGTCTCAGTCAGCATTCCCACTGCTAAATTCCAAAAGACTTGACCACACAACTTAGAGGAAGAGTTATTTGCTCAGTTTCTTGGAGATTAGGGGTTCTATGTGCTGGAATCTATGGATCTCAGTGCATGATGGTAGGAAGCAGAGAGAGGGAGAGTACGTGGGCTCTGCTCCTCACATCACGAAGGCCAGAAGCAGAGAGACCAAGGTGAGGAGAGAACCTGAATAATCCCCAAGGCCACACACCCCCAGGGACCGCTCCTTAGCAACCAAGCCTGCTTCCCACATTGCTACCTTGCTTCCATGAGGGCTAGGGGACCATTCTAAATCCAAACCATTACACCTAAGATCACACAGCTAATAAATAGAAAATGTTAAAACCAGCTCTCTCAGATCTAAAAGATGAGGCTTTTTGTTATGCTGGATTACTATAAATAGCAATATTTGTGATCTTAAAAGAATCTCCTCTTATTTTACTCGAGGTTAAAGGATCAATAAAGGTGTGTTCATCAAGCTCCTGCTGTTGATGTGATCAGGAATACATGAACCTGAGTGACTTAAAATTCTACACCCAGAAGAGAGTGGTCCTCTCTACCATGCTTCTTATGCTGAGACTTCCATCAAAGAGTCATTTTCTTGCTTTAAATTTAATGCTGACTCCATTCAAGCAGAAAATAGATTTGAAGACAATGAAAAATGCACCACTTTATTTCCCTAAGGCCTGCTCTGTGCAGTAGGCCTTGAGCAAAAGTAATTTTATAGGGAGAGACAAACAACCAAGTTAATCTTCAAATGCAAAAATTTATTGTTTTTTCTAAATTATTTTACTAAGTATTGATTTCTTGATTCTTATTATCCATCTTCAAATCACAGGGCTCAGTGTAGAATTTGCTTACATTCTGGTAACAAAATTCATAATCAAAATGAAACAGGGAAATAATCTCACCATGCTGCATGTTATTTTTCTATCTAAGGGAACCTTGTAAATTGCTGATAAGAATAAATTGCAGTGAATGAGAAAATCATAAGAAGTCAAAAATTAAAGCACTCTAAGTAATAACCAGGTTCTGCTATTTTTTATCCCCTCTCAAAGGGAGAAAATGGGTTTTTTGAAGTGAAATGTTTTTATTGCTATATTTTATATGGTTACCATATTTAGAATGTTTTCTCATAGAATCACATTGTATTTATTGAGAAATAATGGTTATATTAATTTAATTGACATTTAGATGTTAAAATAAGCAGAGTATATGATAATTAACAAAAAAATAAAGCACTCATAATAACATTACACACAACTCTCTGAGCTCCAAATTACTCCTGACCTTCAAGAAAATCTAGAAGTTGAGAATATTTGCCATGGTTGGTTCCTGTGGGTTAACATATCCCCTCAAAGGGGCTAAAAGAGAGAAAGGAGATTCCTTGGAGTCGAGTCTGATAGACCAAATTACACCTTCATGACCATAAAAAGAAATCAGACATACTTGGAAATGGACAATTAAAAGCATATGAAGGTAGAAATAGGGGGTGGATTTAGAGTAGAAGCAGGTTAGGATTTAATAGGATACCTGGGCAAGCATCATGAGGTTGCCCGTTGCTCGTGTTCTTTCTTTGATTAAGTGCAATAGTTTAAATGTCTGGAGAGGAAGAGACCAAGTAGAAGCCCACAAAACATCTAATTTCTAGATATCTTTGCTGGGCTCACAAAGTGCTTAAAAGATTTTGAAAATTCTCCTATACCCTCCATGTCCAGTATATATAGAAAATTTGCCTGTGATACTGTATGACACAAGTTTTAAATGCTCAGGTGCTTCATTCTTTGAACAGTACAGCAGGCATATTTTCAAATTTCAAAGTTTCCAGAATTCTCTGTTGTCCTATAGTAAGTGTATTCATTGAAATAATTTGTATAGACTGCCATGCATTGTTTGCCATCTAAGACAAATGTTATGACTTGCAAACTTTTTCTTTTTTGGATACAGGTCTTACAAAGTTGCTGAGAGTCTGGCTAAGTTGCTAAGGCTGGCTTCGAACCTGAGATCCTCCTGTCTCAGCCTCCCAAATACTGGGATTACAAGCGTGTGCCACCATGCCTGACGCATGCATATTTTAAGACAGTGTTTTCTAAGCTTCACTGGACACCTAGGATCTTACTGAGCAGTGGATGGAGACTCTGTAAATCTTGGATGTCCCAAAGTTGATCAGTTTTAACAAGTCCCAGGTAATGCCCATGCTGATGGTTTACAGAACATACTTCAAGAATGAAGAGTAAATGTGCTCTGGGGCCTGAGAAAAGGGCTTGGGGTGAAGATAGTTTATTTGGTGATCTGATAACAGAGAATAGAAATGCAGGGAAGATAAGGGACATAGAAACAAGTAAAAGTCAATAAAAGGAGAGACAATCAAGTTGGCCATCGGTATGACCAATGAGTAATCAATTACAGTGGAAAAATGTGAAGATTTTTCTGAAATGTATCAAATTTCACTTCCTGGGGGAGAACAGCAGGACATATTTATTCATCAGGTCTCGGTCCTGTTGGCCCAAGGCAATTCAATGGGCTTGATCTTTCAGGGTGCACATGAATGATTGCAGAGTGTTTGTCTACGGCCATCCCATCTGCATACATTTAAGAAGCCCTAGGGCATGAAGCAAAGAATCTCAGAACATGGGCCAAGCCAATGTGCTGTCCATGTTGTTCCTGCAGGAAGCCGGATGAGGCCTATTTGAAATCAGGTGTGACAGGAGCGGTGGAGTGGCCAAGAGGACTATGAAGTGACACACAGGAACTGTTGAGCTGAAATATGCTTTGGTGGGACTGGTTGGTGTGGTGAGCCTGGGCATGTGGTAGCAAAGCGCATGTCTCTTGGAGGCAAATGCAGGGTGGTCCCTCAAGCACGGTACCACACTGCCTCCCCAAGGCCAAGTCATGATGCCAGTGTTCTAATGCAGAAAGTGTAGGCACATTGCCAGGCAAGACGTTTCTGGGGGTAATAGAAGCATTGCGTTTTCCCTTTTAGATGAGTGGACGTCCTTTAAGAGAATAATAAGAGTCAAAATAACTTATTCCCCTCTCAGACTTTCTATATGGCCCCTCTGTCAGTGCTCTCCAGTTCCTGAAAGGGTTGCCCATAGGCAGAAAATCAGACATGATCCCTCTTCTTATTCTCTAAAAGAAAAACATATCCTATAGTAGAATAATTGTGTGCTATTAACATACAGACCTCTGTGCTCAAACAGGTATTGCAGAAAACTCTACGTTGAAGAAATAGGTCCTTTACCATTTCTGATGTGCTACTAAGACAAACAATCCGTAGACCCTTTAACTAATCTACTGGATCATCATCAATATCATAAAATGGCTCTGGAAACCAAACACCTTCAGGTTGGAGGCAGCTCCCATTCTCATTGGTTTTTACTACATCTTTGAAACCAGAATAGAATGACAGCCTATTAGAGCACTATGGCATACCCTAAGTAATTAGAAGGTTTGCATTTAGTAATGAACATTTAAGTCAGGATTTATTGTTTTGCTCAGGTTAGGGCTGATAAGTTCCCTGCTTAACTGTGAGGCCTGCATTATTTTCCCCTTAGGATGATAAAGGTCACTGAAACCTAAGGGACTGCTCATGTGTCAGTGGCATGTAGACAGCCTCACACATGACTTCCTATCTGTTTTGACTATGAGAAACTGACTTCAAAATAGCCTTTGGGATTCAATGGAGCATCCAATGGCCTACATCTGGCAGGAGGCCACACTGTGTAGAGGAAAGATGTCTGGCCCCAGTATAAGAATGAATTCTCTGATTTCTTGAAGTGAATTTCAGCTTTTCTCCAAATGAAAATGTATAATTAGATCGATTCTTTTGATTCCAAAATCCTCAGTTTCCTTACACTTAAAACAAGGAAACTTTTATTGTTGTTCATATCTCAGGATGATCAAGGAAAACTCATAGTTTAGTTTTTCCCCATACCACAAACGGTATGAAGATAACAGATTAAAAGATGCAATGTACTTTATATCCATAAAAACACCATATTGAGGTCCTTCTGGGTTTCAGCAAATCACGAAGGAGGTTATTTATGTTTTTAATTCATGCACTATAGCCCATAGTTTATAGGATATTTTCCAATACCCTTTTTTGTTACTTCATGGTCACTTTTCACTATTTCAAAAGGTGTTGACCACTCAGTTTATTTTCTGATAAGAAACTGGTGACTACAAAAAAATAATAATGTTGATGACAACACTGGTGAGACTATAATATTTTTCATGTGGATATTACAATGTTTAAATAATATTAGTATTTATTGCTTCTAACATGAGGTAAATAAGGGTTAGTTTTCATCTTGTCTGTGGAGCTCTGAAACAAAGTCCCCTGGTTTGGTTTGTTTCAGAAGTTGTTCCAGGTGTGTCTGTACCCAAGGCCATTGCTATTTCTATTTTCATCATCATGATTGTATAACCATGCTTTTAATCTAGCTTTTTATTCATCTTCCAAAAAGTCAGGCAGGAACATCATCCTTCCTAATGTCAGTCCAGTTTTCAGGATATCTGGAGATTGTAAAATCTCATCAGAATAAATGAATTCTGGTTGTGGTGTCTCATATTAAAGGTAATCTATCAGTTATCTACCAGGATGCTATATAAAGGAATAGAGAAGCCAGGCTTGGTGGTGCATGTCTTTAATCCCAATACTTAGGAGGCTGAAACAGAATGATCTTAGGTTTGAGGCCAGCCACAGGGTCCCTCAGCAACTTAGTGAGACCCTGTTTCAAAATAAAACATAAAATAGGTCTGGGGGTGTAGCTTGGAGGTAGAATGACTCTGTGTTCAACCTCCAGTATTAAAAAAGAAAAAAAAAATTCTAATAGAGAGCCCCATAAAATGACATAGGAAAGATAGGTAGAGATTGTGCTTGAAATTTTTGTCCACAGAAGACTCAGTCATAATTAATAAAAATTAGGCTCCTTATAGGAAAGTTATTCTCAAAGTTAAAATTATTTAACACGTATATTGGTTCTTCATTCTGTAGTTTAGGAGGCCAGTATAAGGCTATTCTAAGTTGCCAAGGATACTCATTAAAAATACCGTTGACTCTTGTATACTCATTAAAAATACAGCAGACCCCCTTACTGTGGCTGGTGTGAGGCAATTCCATAATGTTATAGAGAATTGGATATACACACAATGGAATTCTACTCAGCCATAAAGAAAACAAAATTATGTCATTTTCAGGTAAATGGATGGATCCAGATAATATAAGGCTAAGTGAGATTAGCCAGTCACAGAAAGTGAAAAGTCATATGTTTTCTCTCATATGTGGAAGGTAGGGAGAAATTGGGATACAAAAGGGATTCCAGATAAAGGAAGAGAAACCTCAGGGGAGTAATGAAGGGGTCTAGAAGAGGAGGGTAAGGGGAAGGAATTGGTGAAGGAAACACTTCCATTGATGCTATGTACATATACAAAATTATCAATGCTAATCTCGATATCATGTATAGGGAAGGGGAGGGAGTGGGGGTATCTGGGGGGGGGATATATTCAAGTGCTGAGTGCATGTATGTCCCTATCACTCTGAAGTTCTGTATGATGTGAGATTACTATGCACCTATAAAATATATTTTTAGAAACTATTTTATTTTCTGCCAATGAGAAAAAAGAATTCTATCAATCTCCATTTCCTGGGAATCTCAGATCCACTGGACTCCTTGTAGTGGCCTGGGAGAGAGCCGTGGGTAAGAGTATTGAGCTAGGAGTCAACTCAACAACTCATGCCCACGTTTGGATGGAATGAGGTGTAGCAGCTACAATATCATTTCTTCAACCACCTCTGTCCTGTCTCTTCAATCCCCTATGAAAGTGAGAAATCAATCAAAATGGTGCGTATATGGGCATTTAACCTAAGAGTGACAGGCGGAAGAATATTTCTTTTATCAGTAATGACGAATATGTGAATTAGGTAAAACTCCCCCAGCCCTAGCTTCCACACACACGTATTTAACTCATCCAGTGGTTTCCGGTCTACCCACTAAATCCAATCATCTTATTTTCAATTCCCTACTTCATCTTATTTTAATACACTCTGAAAACCTCTTCTATCATGCTTCACCATATTTGTTGTGTTCTAGTAACTCACAGGGCTCTTTTTTTCCTTTCCTTTAAATACTTAAGCCGCATTCTTATCCACTGTTTGGAATATTTTCACCTCAACTGCATTCTTCTACAATGTCTTACCAGCTCAGAGTCATTTCACAATGACACTCATGAAAGATTACATATTATAAATTCCCCTTCTACCCCCAAATTACCTCAGCCACAAGCCAATATGGTATACTTTCTTCCCAACATATATTATTTTCTGACATTAGCTTGCGTTTATGTGATTATCTTTCTTTACACCTTCCAACTCTAACAATGTGTGTACATGCACACACACACACACACACACACACACACACACACAGAAATAACTTATATTGGAGTAAGATGTGTGTCTGTCTTGTCTAACCTTAGTACCTGGAACATTGCCTGGCATAAGAAGTACACAACAAATATATGGGAGAAAGCTAGATTAAACCAAAAAGGTGAATATCCAGTGTGAGCAAAGAACTAGAGGTAAAATTTAGCATCAGGCATTCAAAGAGATAGAAACTATAAGAAAGTTTCGCCCAAAATCCAGAATTCAAAACAGAATAATAGAAATGAAAAATGACTTTTATGGATCCATCAGTAGAATGCATATGACTGAGGGATGAATCAGAGAGCTTGAGATACATCAGTAGAACTCTTTGTAAATGAAACGCAAAAAGAAAAAACAGAATAAACATCCAAGAACAGTGGGCTATTTTCAAAATGTGTAGCATGCATGTAATTGAAGTAACTGAAGAAGAGAAAAAGAACATAGCAGAAGAAATATTTGAAGTAAGAATGACTGAGAACTTTCTAAAATGAATGACAAACACCAAACTAAAGATTTTGCAAAACACCAAGCAGTATGAATACAAAAATTTTCACTAAGTCATATCATGTACAAACTATAGAAGACCAAAGACAAAGACAACATCTTTTAAAAAGCCAGAGGGAAAAAACATTTCCTTTCCTATAGACTTGTAAGGATAAATTCTTTGGATGTGTTTTCAGAAACTATGCAGGAAAGAAGAGAGTGGAATGAAGTATTAGAGGGAATAAAAACTTCCAACCTAGAATTCTATATCAATTAAATTATCCTTCAAAAAGGAAGGAAAAATAAGGCCTTTCTGAGACAAATAAAAACTCAGGGAATTCATTGCCAGCATATCTACCCTAAAAACATCTTTTGAAGAGTATTTCAGGGATGATTTAAACTTAAGAAGTTCTGATATTTGTGTCTACATAAATATAGGAAAATCATCTGAAAGGAAGGAATAAAGGAAAAATAAAATCTATTTTTATTTGAAGTGTTACATGAAAATAGGCTTAGTTAAAATGTATTTTTGCAATATCTAGGGTAACCACCAAAAGTTAAAAAGGAAACGAATTGATATGCTAAAGGAATAGATAAAATAGAACCATATAAAGTGACAAATTTAAGGCAGAGAAGGCATAAAATATGGGGTAGAAATGAAATAAAATGAAAATTCAAAAATATGAAAGCTTAAAACATTATAGATATGTCAAATTGATATGACAAATATGTCAATTGCCATTTTAAATGTGTTCTTAAAATACCAATTAAAAGACAAAGCTTATTGGAGTGGATAAAAAAGTACAACAGCCAACTATATGTTGTTTACAAGAAACCAATTTAAATTCAAAGGGTGAAAGAAGCTGAGTGAAGAGATGAAGAAAGGTATATACTGCTAACACCAACCATAAGAAAGCAGGAATATCTATTCGTATACAAAGCAAACTTCAAGACATGGAAAATTGCCAGGGGTAATTAGAGTGTTTATATAAGTATAAAAAGATCAATTCTACAAAAAGGTATTGCAATCCTAAAAGTGAATGGGCTTAACAACAGAGTGTTAAATTACCTCATATAAAAAAAGAATGAGAAGAATAGGCAAATCCACCATTATAATTAAAAACTTCAATACCTCTTTCAGTAACTGATATATCAGGAAGGCAGAAAATCAGTAAGAAAATAGCTGACTTGTCCAGCACTATCAGTCAACTTGATCTAATTAACATTTATTAGAATACTCCATGTAACAATAGAAGAATGTGCATTCCTCCCAAGCTCTCAGGGACCATTAAGCAACATAAAACAAGTTATAAGCAGTAAACCACATGCCACCAAACTTAAAAAACAATCATGCAAAGTACATCTTAGACCATAATGGAAATGGAATTAAATTAAAAATCAGAAACAGAAGAACAACTGGATAATTCTTAAATATTTGGAGGTATTCCATAATCATAGTCTAATCATGGAAAAGACCTCAAATTCCATTTAATGAATAATCTAAAAAAATACCTGACCAGCATTCCTCAAAAGTCTTAAGATGAAGAAAAACAAAGTCTGATGAACTGTTATAGACTGAAGATGAGCCTCAGGAGATGTGATGATTAAAATACAATAGAGTATCCTTGATGCAGCCTTGGAAACAGAAAAAGGAAGGTGGAGAAAAACTAAGGAAATTTGAATAAAATGTGGACTTTAATAATAATTATTAGTATCAGCTTATGAATAGTGGCAAGTATACTGTAATAGCCAAAGATCCCCAAAACAAGCAAACTGGGCAACACTTCTTGGGGTATTCTTTCTTATAGCCAGCCATTCCTCTGACTGGGAAATTAGGGAAAACTTGAGTCAAGAACTCAGGAATGTAGATCATTCCCCTGTGTTTCAAGGTCCAAGTTTAGCAGAATCCTATTCAGTCATATGCAGAAGTTAAAATTTTCACTACAATTCAGGGTTTGAGAGCTAAATCCCATCTTCACCATTGTATAAAGAGAAACTATGTACATGTGACTCATCTCTATCTGACGACAGCCCAACAGGGATACTTCTGTAGCTGGTAGATTTGGAGATGCTCTTGTATGCTCTCACCCTCTGCTTCTCAAACCCTAGTTCTTACTTTTTTTCAGGCAAATATGAGTCTAGAGATTAAAACCCCAACTTCTTCTTCACTGATGTGTCTTACAATTGTGTCCAGTGATTTCCATATTCAGAGTAACAATTCTGACCTTCTTAACAATTTCATCCCATGTCTTGCATTTTCTAGATTGACAAAGATTTCTAGATTCTTTGCTGACACATTTAGTTCTGCTACAATGTGAAGCTCCCTTATTCAAACAAAAATCTCCTTCAGAATATTTACCAGGACTTCATACTTTCCTGTTTTGAAAAGTGTATTTATCTCATATCCAAATTCAGTTCATCCAATCATTTTACCTATATATTTATCCCCTAAACTTTTATAGAATACAGCTGTGTCTCTTAGATATAAGTTGATGAACATGTGTGAAAAACTTACTTGAAGGAACTGAAGCTAATGGTGAGAAATACAGGGTTCATGTCCCATTTTCAAAACATGCAGTTGCCTCTAACTTTGTATGTACAATTTCACATGTAATCTCAACATGCCACCACCAAAAAAATTATCTGAAGACACAGAAAGAACTAAATTGATACCTTTGTATGTTCCATGTTTACATGTAACCTTAAAATATTTCAATGGAATACTTTAAGAATCTAGCAAATGTTTAGTTCTAACTTTTCTGTAAAAGATCTCATGTAGCTCTACAGGATACAATCCCATCTAACCATTTAAATCATATCGAGGGCATTTAAAAAATATAAATTTAGCTGGGCGTGGTGGCACACGCTTGTAATCCCAGTACTTGGGAGGCTGAGACAGAAGGATCTGGGTTCACGGCCAGCCTCAGCTACATAGTGAAGCCCTCCGCAACTTAGTGACCCTGTTTCAAAATAAAGAATAAAAATAGGACTAGGGTGTAGCTTGGAGGTAGAATGCCCCTGGGTTCAATCCCCAGTACCACAAAAAAAATAAATAAATAATATAAATTTATCCATTTTAAACAACCCCAAACTTTTCAATTTTGTAATTGTCAGATGAGACATGCATTTGTGTTAATAAAATATATTAAATGTTTCCCAAGGATATTCTGATGATTAGCCAAGTTATGGAAGATTTAATGTAAACATACTATTATATAATTTGATATAAAATTTTCTGCCTAAATAATCATTACTGAGACAGTATTCTCTAATCACTGGAATGACCTTTTGTCTTTGATAATTGACTCCCCAAAATTAAAGGTTATAGCAAGACTATTTCATATCTCATTATTTGAAAAAATTCAAAGCAATGCTTAATTTTTTTCCAGAGATATTTTGCTAAATCAAGCTAAGTCCTTTAGAAAAATTCATGAGATAATTTCAATCACATGTTTTGGTTAGTGCTTGGAATGATTGGTTTTTGAACCAATCATTGAACATTTAATTAAATCAAATGATTTAATCAATCATTTGAACATTTAATTAAAGTTTTTACTTCTATTTTACTTTAAAAAAGGAATAAGTCATACATTGTTTCCTGGGATGATTAGACTTATGGAGAGTTAAGTAACTAGTATGACCATAATATTTTTATTCATGGAGAATTGGGATGACAGAATGACTGGGGTTAAAAATAGTCATATACAACTGAATTTCAATTCCTACTTCAGCATCCAGTATCCATAAAACTGTACAGAAGTTCATCTATTCTGTCACATTCAGTATTTTTTTAGTAAAGTAGTATTTTGGGCTCAGCATGGTGGTGCATGCCTGTAATCCCAGTACTTGGGAGGTTGAGACAGGAGGGTCACAGGATTGAGGACAACCTTAGCAAGTAGAAAGACTCTCAGCAACCTAGCAAGATCCTGTTTCAAAAACAAACAAAAATAGGGCCTGGGGTGTGGCTCAGAGGTAGAATGTCCCTGGGTTGAATTCCCAGTATAGATGGATAGATAATGATAGATAGATAGATAGATGATAGATAGATAAATAGATAGATAGATGATAGATAGGATAGATATAGGATAGTTGATAGAGAGATGATAGATAGATGATAGATAGATAGATAGATAGATAGATAGATAGATAGATAGATAGAAAAATAGATGATAGAAAGAATTTTGGGGTGGCTATGTAAAGTTAATATCTTACTTTAGAGTAAATGATTCTACTCACAATCGGGCCATGTTTTCAATAGGAGATGTCAACTGGAGACTCTTCTGGAGTCAGAGATGGATATGCAATTGAAATACTCATAATCCAAGGGGTTGACAACATTTATAAAGATGTGTAAAATGGAATTAAATACTTTTCCTTGGGTGATGAAAGTGTAAGTTTAGAATGTGTCGGCAGTCTTACTTCCTGACAAAGGGGAAGGTTTCACATGTAGGAGATGCAGCTGCCAAAACACAGACAATTTTACTAGTCAAAGGGAGAGAGGTATGGTGGATAGTTCTTGTTTGCAGGAGCTATCTAGTCTCCAGCCAACTTTGATCACTTGAGGGACCCTTTTTGTGGGTTTTCTGACAGAGAGTTGGAATCTTCCCATGGCAGAAATCATCAGGGGAAGTGGCCCATTTCAAGACTAGTCTAAGTGGAAACTCCTCTTCCAGTGTCTGACCTGGGTGCAGAAAACAGAACTGTGAGAACGCATTTGCTGGTTTGTGGCAGTGACCATTAACTGGCAGTGCAGTGTGCTGGCACAGTACCAGTGGCTTCCTAGAGAAACATTCATGAGAAGAGAACACCTGAGTTTACTGCGTTTTGGACTGCTGGGATTTCTTCTGTTTCTTCCATATTCCACACTTGGATCTCTAATCTACATTGACTACAAGAGTGCCCGATAGCTTGCAAATAAATTTCCCTTTTTTCTTTAAGTTGCTTTTCACAGCTTGCAAATAGGAACACTAGTAGTGTTCGGGTTCCAGTTTCCTTTGTAAGATTTTGAAAGTTTAAAGTTTGTTGCCCTTGCTATAGTTATCTAAATCATCAAATTATTTTTCCTATTTTCCTAAGCTAAATTTATTTCTTACACTTTCAATCCAAAAGGTTTGGATGAATACAGTCTTAAGAATACTTGCTGCAGACAATTGTTATGGAAACAAAACAAAGTAATATATAAAAACATAGTAACAAAGCAAAGTAACATATGAAAATACTAAGTGTTATTTCAATAAAGCAAAATAAAAAAGGTAAAAGATAGTTGTTTATTTCTTTGGAATCTAAATACTAATTTTACAGAAGACATAGGAAAATGGTCTTATCAAAATTAATCACATGGAAAATTATATTACTAACCATCTGCCCTTCCAGAAGGAGTTCGACAAAATTGCATGGAGCCCCTCAATATTAAGATTGGACCTTTTTGTTACTGTTTCTCCCATAGCGGTATTTTGTACTACTCATGTTGCTTCATTTATTTCACTTCTCAGAAAACAGCAAAAGTTGGTTAAACATCATTCTTAGGTTCCTTTGTAACACAAATCCAAAGCAGTTTAAAGACCAGGGAGTGAAAGCCTTGTCCCAAACTTCTCATACATAATTCATTTATTTTACAAAAAAGTCACATGCAAAGCTGGGTGTGGTGGTGCATGCCTGTCATCCCAGTACTTGGGAGGCTGAGACAGGAGGATTACAAGTTTGAGGCCCGCCTCAGCAAGTTAGTGAGATCCTGTTTCAAAAATAAAAATAAAACTGGGCTGGGAGTATATCTCAGGGGTAGAATGCCCCTAGGTTCAATCCCTAGCAACACACACACACACACACACACACACACACACATCACATGCCAGTGTGCTTGGCTCAACCACCAATGATTCTATGGAGTATAAATTATTAATGGCCTACTATGGGCATGGGCCTAGTCACTGTTTTTTAGGTGGTTGAACAAATAGAGTTACTCAGTAGTCTATTGAGATGAGCCAATTGTTTGAAAGAATATATTTGTATTATACAAAATGGTTGGCATGTAAATGGAGATTAAAAACAGGTGTTCCTTATTTTGAAAAAGGGAATTCCAGGAAGACAATAGCAGAAATCATGCACTAATTATTTACTGAGAACCACAATGCTTATATGTATTTTCTACAAAACTACATAAATCTGCTTGCCATTTCTTTTCAGGTATTTTAAATTACGATTTAGCTGAGAAACTACAACTCAAAAGAGAATATAACTCAATCAGAGTTCAGAAGCTAATTATTGCCAGGGCTAAAAGCTAAACCTTGCTTACTAAAAAGTCCTGGTCATTTTTTTTTTTTTTTTGGTTCTGGGGATTGAACCCAGGGGCATTCTATCTCCAAGCTATAACTCTAGCCTTATTTTGTTTTATTTTTTATTTGGAGATAAGGTCTCACTAAGTTGCTGAGAGTCTTGCTAAAGCTACAAACCTGCGATCCTACTGTCTCAGCCTCCCAAGAACAGGGATTATGGGTGTGGACCTTGCTACTTATAATTGGCTATTCATTTTCCCCATGAAGACCAAAATCATGTGGTCAAACTTATTTTTCAATGTCAGCATATTTCTGGTAAATGTGATTTACTTAAGAAAATTGTATAATAAAGTAACTAAAGTACTTGCTTTTTTTCCCTACAATTCTTCCTTCCTTCCTTCCTTCTTTCCTTCCTTCCTTCCTTCCTTCCTTCCTTCCTTCCTTCCTCTCTCTCTCTCTCTTTCTTTCTTTTTCTTTTTTATTGGTGCATTGTAATCATACATCTTGAAGTTCAGGGTGATAGAGGCATACATGGGCATACATGCACATAGCAGTTGTTAAGTCCTCTCCCAGTTCCCACCACACTCCTTCTCCCTCCTCATCTTCCCACAGTGATTGGCTTTGATACGTTTGTGTATGTACATCATGTCCATTGAAGTGTTTCATCTTCAGGTCTTCCTCCCCCTTCCCATCTCCTTCAGTTATGTCCCCTCCCTCACTCCCCTAAGGTTTCTCTTCCTTTGTCTGGAGTTCCTCTTGTGTCCCAATTTCTCCCTAGCTTCCACATGAGAGAGAACATCTGACCTTTCACTTTTTGTGACTGACTAATCTCACTTAGCATAATATTTTCCAGTTCCATCCATTTCCCTGAGAATGACATAAGTTCTTCTATTTTTCATTACTAACAAATTTTTTTCTTGACTTAAGAAATAACCTGCAAGATTCAAGAAAATATAACAAAGATTTTTTTAAAGTTCATTTGGAAAAATAACTTACATAGTATAAAGTACTTTTTAGAATTCTGACTTTAACCTTAATTCATCTTACTTACCGCAACTGGTTCAGATGTGACAGAATAATCACTTTCTCAACATTGCATTTTATTTTCATAACTCACTTCTGTTATGAATAGCTGGGATATAACATGAAAAGTACCACCTGACTTTGTCTAAAAGATGCCAGCACATTGTATAACACAGAGGAGGTGCTAAAAAACATATTTCACTTTAGTATTTGCTAAATAATGCCCAGATAAAAAGTCTTTAGGAAATTATATATATGTTGAATATATATATATATATATATATATATATATATATATATGTCTTCAATCATTCATGGACCAGAAGCCAATTTTAAGAGAAAGGAAAGATATAAAGTTTATTCATATTGATGAATACTTAAATGATTTGCAGTAAAATTGGCATCTTCATTCATTCTATAAATGCTTATTGAGCATATACTATGTATTCAATACTATTCTAGCCATTGGGGATATAACTCTACACAAAACAGCAACAACAACAACAGCATTAATGATGCTCATGGGGCTTGCATTATATGGGTGTTCTACTGTATATGAGGAAAGAGATGAAATGCTGCTGTCCTAAGGGAAAAATAATGTCATAATATAGCTGGTTTAGCAAAGTTTAGTTGGGATTAGTAGTATACTTTACACCATAAGAAAGTGGATATAGCCCGGCAGTCCCTGCGCCACCTGGGCGGCCCCTGCGCCAGGTACCAGACCCCGGTGTCCCCGCGCGCCACCCTGGCAGCCCCTGCGCCACCTGAGTGGCCCCTCCGCCAGGTACCAGACCCCGGTATCCTCACGCATTACCCTGGCAGCCCCTGCGCCACCTGAGTGGCCCCTCCGCCAGGTACCAGACCCCGGTATCCTCACGCATCACCTTGGCAGTCCCTGCGCCACCTCGGCGGCCCCTGTGCCAGGTACCAGATCCCGGCGTCCCCGCGCGCCACCCCGGCAGCCCCTGCGCCACCTCGGCGGCCCCTCCACCAGGTACCAGACCCCGGCATCCCCGCCCGTCACCTTGACAGCCTCTACTCCTACCCCGGGCCTCGGATCCCCCCACACCGTGTCACCTCAGCAATTCTGCACCCGCCCCAGGCCTCCGCGCCACCCCGGCAGCCTCTGTGCCACCTCAGCAGCCTCAGCATCACCTCGGCAGCCTCTGCGCCCGCCCCAAGCCTTGGCCTCACCTCAGCAGCCTCTGCGCCAGGCCTCGGCATAACCCTGACAGCCTCTGCACCACCTCGGCGGCCCCTGCGCCAGGAACCTCTGTGCTACGCTTCAGAGCCTGGATACCCTCCGGCGCTGCCACCCAAGACCCGAGCCACTCTCCGGGTTGTCACTGAGTCAGGACACACCCTGGCGCTGACACCTGAGATCTAGGAGCACACGCTCCCCCCTGGGACCCACGTGCGATCCTCTGTGCCACGCCACAGAACCTGTGCACCCTTAGGCACCCCTACTCGATACCTGGAGCCCGCACCCCCCACGGGCCCATTTGAAATCCTCAGCACAGCGCATCAGAGCCCGGACACCCTCCGGCGACATTGCCCGAGACCCGGAACACGTGTGCATCCCTAGGGTCCCGGGCGACCCCCAGCACCTGTTATCATTTTTGAGGCAGAAATAAGAAATTCTAGAGGTGTTCAGGAGAAGAGCCGCATTCAAATCTAGGCTTTGGACAATCTAATATGTGCAGGTTTTATTTTATACATCTGTAATATCATAGTAGTGTGGGTAAGGAGGTAGTAACTATGATGTTATGAATACAAAAAATATTGCATCAAACAAAAATTTAAATAAAATGTAATAAACAATAATCTTTCTCTCGTGCCTCTTTCCCCTTTGAAAACTACTACTCTTTAGCTTATTAAGATTTTCATATCACCAAGAGATTTTGTGTGGCTATTTAAATGTATCACTTTGAATCTCACTATGATGTATAATTCCATTGCACCAATAAAATTCTTAAAAAAAGATTTTCATGCAATATTGTCCGTTTGAACTATGCGATGTGATTGGTGATTGACATCCATTAAAATTCAGGGTGCAAAAAAAAAAACCAAATTCAAACAAAGCACCTTTCCAGGTTTCATTTCATGCTATCGATTTTTGTCTTTATGAGAAATCGAGTAACTTCAGAGATAGGATAGCACTTCTCTTTCTTTTCTTTGTAATTATCATACTTCATTAGAGATTTTCAGGAAGAGTCCCTGGGAAGAACTATTTCATCAATTATTCTTTCCATATTCTAGTCTCAGAGATCTGTCCTGAGTGACCAGTCCAAAGCTCCCTTGATCCAATTCACCTGTGGGTGTGATGCACATAATTTTAAACACCATATATGTCATTACCCACTTAGACTCCTTTTCTTACAAGTCTAATAAACCTTGTTTATGTGAAGGATGAAATCAGCACCATCAAATAATGCTATTTAAATTGTAAGTGTACTTTATGCCTTCCCATTGGATTCAGCAACAATCAATATTACAGGTCCAACTTCAAATCTTTTACTGTTCATGTACAGAAAGAACTTCACAAGAAATTAGCATGTACATGGATTATTTTTCCTTGGCTTCGCTACACCTTGGAAAAATAGAGAAAAGACAGTGTCTATCTTCATACAATTTTAAATCTAGAAAAAATTTAAGTTAATACCTAGGACAGTATGTTCTTCCCCCTGACATATTGTTTATTTTTAAGAAGCTTATAAAATGGACTCAGCGATATCAGGTGCTTGATGAATTTATTAAGTAATTCCATAGAATTCTACCAATAATACAAGTGGCTTGGAGTCACATATCCAGGCAGCAACCTGAAAATGTTAGGCATTTGCATTTCTAGGCAGTAGCCTATAGAGACAACTCCTCAATGGGAATATCAATAAAACCACTGCTAATAATTTTTTCTTGTCAAATATACTAAGTAAGACTGACTGTGGTCAATCAATTTGTGACTGATAATTATGATTAAGAGATGATAAAAAATTATAGTTAATCAATGAGTGCTTAAAATAACTGAATAAATGTCTGTTTGACTTATATGAGTGAATTAGTGACTGTGTATATGCATTCCCCATATTGCATTAGTGAGCCTTTCATTGACATAGTCACTTAGCAAATCCATAAATTCCATGTATGCAACTTACTTTGCTGGAACCAAGATCCTTGTTTATAATCCATTGTTTGGAAACAGAGATGACATCTATACATGTTCTTGTCCTTGCTCTGTGGAATATATTGTTCCAGAGAAGGGGATTCCATGTTGGTCATATGAGCCCTCATGTTAACTTCAAGACATATGGCTCAAAAATGTGAAAATCAAGCAAAATATTCTGAGATTTGTTTTATGTTTTTATTGGTGCATTGTAGTCTCACATCACAATGAGTATCAGTTTGGTGTTAACATACATGCACACAGCTCTTGGTGTCCCTCCCCCCCGTCTCCCCCCGACATGTAGCACTGAGAATGATGTTGGTATAATCTCATATATACACATTGTTTATGACAGTAATTCCATAGATTCACTTCTTTCTTACCCTTCCCGTTCCCTTGTACCCCTTCCCTTGCACCACTGAGGGTTCTCCGTTGTCATTGGAGCTCCTTTTTTGTCCCCACTACTCCCTAAGTTGCGCATATTAATGAAAACATATGTCCCTTCTTTTTCGTGATTGGCTAATCTCACTTAACATAATGTTCTCCAGATCTTTCCATTTTCTTGCGAATGCTGTTATTTTGTTCTTCTTTATATTGCTGAGTAGAATTCCATTGTGTGTATTTCCCATAATTTTGTAATTCATTCATCTGTTGATGGACATCTAGGTTGGTTCCATAATTTGGCCACTGTGAATTGTGCTGCTATGAACATGGGTATGCATATATTACTGTTGTTTTCTAGTTTCAATCCCTTTGGTATGATACCCAATAGTGGTATAGCCGGATCATAT
>PVJS01040059.1:0-18624 GCA_004027185.1 Glis glis | reverse complement strand
GCCTCCAACTGATTTTTATATTGATCTTATAATCATACTGATCTTGTATCCCACAAGATCTTACTTAACCCATTTATTAGCTTTGTAGCTTTTGTGTATGTGTGTTTATTCTTAGTGTTTTCTAGATAGAAGATTATCTTTCCTGTGAAAAAAGACAGTCTTATTTGTTCCTTTCCAATCTGTATGACTTTTTTCTTTTTTCTTTTTTTTTTCCTGCGGAACTGGGGATTGAACGCAGGGACATTCTACCTCCGAGCTACACCCCCAGCCCTATTTTTTATTCTTTATTTTGAAACAGGGTCTCACTAAGTTGTGGAGGGCCAAACTAGGTAGCTGAGGCTAGCCGCAAACCTGGATCCTCTGGTCTCAGCCTCCCAAGTACTGGGATTAGAAGAGTGTGCCACCACGCTCGGCTAGTTTACTAGTATTTTTAAAAAGAATTTTAGCATCTAGGGCTGGGTATGTAGCTCAGGGGTAGAATACTTAGGGTTAGTAGCTTTTTGTTTAGAACTTCATGTTCTTCTGATACCTCTGCCTTTTCATGATTCTGTCTTCCTTCAAAATGATAAAAAATATACCATGTTTCTGACCCTAGGATACCAGGATGTTTGTTTCCATCAGAAATGCTATTTTAATGTTCAGATCATCAACATATTTTATTCACTCATCTTAAAATATATGTTCCCAGACATATAATTCTGAAGCAAATCTTAAGTTATTTGGCTTATTTTGGTAAATGGTAGATTCTTTGGAAAATGTTCCCTCTTGCCAGACTTGTATTTTTGTCTTTTAAGTGGGAAGACTGGGCCTGGGGCCAAGAAGGCAACACTAGAGCAGCAGGATAATTTTTAAAAAAAAGGTTCATTGTAAGGAGTGAAGATAGAAGAATTCACAAAGAGAAAGTCTATATTGTAAGAAACCTGGGAATCTAGAAGTTAGTTTAAGAATCAGGGGCTTAAAACAGGAGAAACATCTGGGACCAGAAATAGTTATCTATATGAAAATTCCTGCCAGAAAAAGAGATGTCAAACCTAATGAATTGGGGGAAGGTTTCAGGTTAGATCAATGCTTGTTATTAGAGCAGAGTGATCTTAGCAGAAGAGAGTTGTCATGCATGTGGTATACATGGGAAGATGTTCAAACAAAATTCTGATTTAATTATGCAAAGAAAATGTGATGGAAAGAAACTCTGTAAATGTAGTGAATGTGGGAAAACCTTCAGAGATCATACTACCCTTGTTCAATATCAAAGAACTCATGGTGGAAACTCAGTAAATGTCATGAATGTGGAAAGGGATTTAACCGGATTTCCCGCTTAACAAACCGCCAGGAAACTCAGACAGGAGAAAAGTCCTATAAATGCAGTGAATGTGGGAAGGTTTTCAGTTATTGCTCAGTCCTCCCCTTATTCAACATCAGAGAATTCACAATGGAGAGAGACCTTATGAGTATGCCAAATGTGGCAGGATATTCAGTCATAGCACATACTTTACTCAGAATCAAAGACTCCACACTGGCAAGAAACCCTACAAATGTCTTGAATGTGGAAAGGCTTTTATTTTATATTTATTTATTTATTTATTTATTTATTTATTTATTTATTTTTGCGGTACCGGGGATTAAACCCAGGGGCATTCTACCTCCGCGCTACACCCCCGGCCCTATTTTTTTATACTTTATTTTGAAACCGGGTCTCACGAAGTTGCGGAGGGCCTCACTAAGTAGAGAGAGAGAGAGAGAGAGAGCTGAGGCTGGCCACGAACCCGGATCCTCCGGTCTCCGCCTGCCAAGTACTGGGATTACAACCGTGCACCACCACGCCCGGCTGGAAAGGCTTTTAATCAGAGCACATATCTTACTCTACATCAGAGAAACCATATAGGAGAGAAACCTTATGAATGCAATGAGTGTGGTAAGTCCTTTAGTCAGACAGCATATCGTATTCAACATCAAAGAATCCATACAGGAGAGAAACCCTATGAGTGTAGCAAATGCAGGAAAGTCTTCAGTGATCACTCAGTGCTTATTATTATCAGCACCTTATCGTCCATACTGGAGAGAAGCCCCATAAATGCAG
This sequence comes from Glis glis, assembly GCA_004027185.1. Lineage (NCBI taxonomy): Eukaryota > Metazoa > Chordata > Mammalia > Rodentia > Gliridae > Glis > Glis glis. Next base: position 16,547 of record PVJS01040059.1, on the reverse strand, counting down.
TGACTGTGGGAAAGCCTTCAGTTACTGCGTAGACCTCACCCAACACCAGAAAATGCATACTGGAGAAAAACTGTGCAAAGGCCACGAATGTGGCAGTGCCTTAGATGATTGTTCAACCTTTAGTCAGCATTGAAACATTGATGCTGGGGAAAAACCCCCTGAATATGATGGATGTGTGAAAGCCTTCGGCAGCCACTCCACTCTTACTTGACACCAAAGGACTCACGTTGGAGAGAAGCCTTACAAATGTAAGGAATGTGGAAAAGCCTTCAGCAGAGGCACATATCTTACTCAGCACCAGAGAATTCACATGGAAGAGAAGCCCTATGAATGTCATGACTGTTGGTAAGTCTTCAGTTTCTGCTCAACCCTTATTCAACATAGAGAACTCACACTGGAGAGAAATCCTATAAGTGTAATGTATGTGGGAGAGCCTTCAGTTAGAGGCTCACAAATCTCACAAATCACCAGAAAACTCACACAACTGAAAAATCTTACAGAGGAAAAGCTTTTTGTTACTGCTCAAGTCTCATTCAGTCTCATCCATACTGAAGAGAAGTAAGTGAATGTAATAAATGTGGCAAAGCCTTCAGCCAGAACATAGACCTTAAAAAGCACCCAAAAACTCATACTGAAGAGAAGCCCTACACATATCATGTATTTGGGGAAGTCTTTATCCAGGTATCTTACAAAACACCAGAAAATTCATAGTGGAGAGAAATCAAAAGGGAAAACTAAAGACGAAACTCTGCTGTTCAACACAATAAACCTCACAGTGGAGAGCAGGCCCCTGAATGCCTGGGAATTCTGGCAAATGTGGAGACCTTTCCCTAGAAAGCAGAAGGAAGACCATGAAGACCTCAGACTCCTAGCATGGCCATATAGCTTAGTGAAAAGAGTATGTGACTGGATATTAGAAGTCTTGTATTTAAAAAAAAATGTGTGTGTGTGTGTGTGTGTGTGTGTGTGTGTGTGTTTGTTACTGGCGATTGAACCCAGGGGTATTCTATCTCTGAGCTCCACCCAGCCCTATTTTTATTTTTTGAAATAGGGTTTCACTAGGTTGATCAAAGTTTCACCACTTGCTGAGGCTGTCCTTGAACCTGCAATCCTCCTGTCTCAGCCTCCCAAGTACTGGGACTACAGGAATGTATCACCATGCCCAGCTGAAGTCCTGGATTTTAATGTCAGTTCTGTTCTAAGTAGATTTTTTTCTGCTAAGTCACTTCACCTCTTTAGACCTTAATTACCTCACCTAAAAATTGGAAGGTGTGATAAACTGATTTTAATATTCACATTTATTATATTTACTACTAAAGCAGGTTTCCATAGATGTTAATCACAGTGTAACGATGTACTCGTCATTAAGGAATGAATAAAGATCGAATGCACATGCCATGTAGCTATTTATTAGCCTTGCATTCGTTTTTCAAAATTCAACATTTCATAAATACTGAAGAAAATTATACGTTTAAATATTATTGAGGATCAGAAAGAACTTTGTATGGGTCATATCTATCACTGTTTACTTATTAAAATTTTTAACTTAGAGCCGGGTGTGTTGGCTCACGCCTGTAATCCCAGTACTTGGGAGGCTGAGACAGGAGGATCACAGGTTCAAGGACAGTCACAGTAAGTAGTGAGACTCTCATCAACCTAGCGAGAGCTTGTTTCCAAATTAAAATAAAATAGGGCTGGGGGTGTAGCTCGGAGGTAGAATGCCTCTGGGTTCAATCCCCAGTGCCACACACACAAAAATTAACTTAGAAGTTAAAAATATTTATTTATGTAAAAATTATGTTGATATAAATAACATGTGAAGCCAGCCTGACATTTTCCTGGGTCTGTGCTTGAGCAAGAAGCATATATATATATATTCTCTCTATATATATGTTCTATATATATATATATATATATATTCTCTCTATATATATATTCTCTCTATATATATTCTATATATATAGATTCTATATAGATTCTATATATTCTATATATATATATTCTATATATATAGAAGCATATGTATATATATATATATATCAGTATATGAAAACAATCCATTTTTTACACAAACACATGAGAGGAAAAGGTGGCATTGTTTTCCATATTTGCACATCTTTAATAAAACACAGGTGGAGCCATGATGCACACCTGTCATCCCAGCTGCTCAGGAGGCTGAGGCAGGAGCATCACCAAGAGGCCAGCCTGGGCAATTTAGGGAGACTCTATCTGAAATTTAAAAAAAAAATTTTTATTTTTTAAAATATGTAGCTCATTGTAGTGTTTGCCTAGCATGTGCAAGGCCCAAGGTTTAATCCCCAGCACCATACAAACACACCAAAAAAACCCCACAGGTGGATTCTCATATATATATTTCTGCATTCAACCTGTGACAATATCACGTGATGCACTCTGCAAACTTCCACTATACACTTTCATCATCTAGTCATACACATAATATGCCACTTTTTAAAAATATTTTAATGTCTTTCCTTTTTTTTTTTTTTTGGTGGTGCTGGAGATGGAACCCAGGGGCATTCTACCTCCGAGCTACACACCCAGCCCTATTTTATTCTTTTATTTTGAAACAGGATCTCACTAAGTTGCGGATGTCCTAAGTTGCCGAGGCTGGCCGCGAACCTGAGATTCTCCTGTCTCAGCCTCTCAAGTACTGAGTTACAAGCGTGCGCCACCACTCCCGGCTATATCTTTCCTTTTAAAATAATCTTTTCCAGATGTTTTTATCCAGCTCATTAATTTTTTAAAAGAGTTTTTTTTTTTGTTGTTGCCACTGGCAATGTTTTTTTTATTTTAAAGACTAATCTTGCCAGGCGCGGTAGTGCACACCAGTAATCCTAGGGGCCTCCCGCGGTGGCAGAAGCGGCCGTCCCTCGAGGGTGAACCACCCGAAGGCCACCTGGATTGGCCACCGGGAGGCGCGGCGGAGCCCAGAGGTGGCTGCGGCCGAACTGGTTCCCTGCGCGGATCATGCTGCAGCTGCCTCGCGAAGTCGCGGGGCTGCACCAGGGCCCCCTCCGTCCAGGTCTCCGGTGCAGCGGCCCCGCGACAGCCCCGCGTTCAGCTGCGGGCTCGCACCGCGCTCCCGCTGACTCCGGGGAACCGGCTGGGAGAGGATCCTGGAGACCCAGCCCAATTCCAGCGGCGCCCAGCTCGGGGAGCCGGGCCGCGGGTCCCAGGCGCGCGCTGGGCCCCGGCGGGGACGGGCCGGGGTCTGGGCGCCCCGCGTGGGCCTCGGAGGACCGGAGCAGCTTCCCGCGCAGCCAGCCCCGCGGGTCCCTGCTGCCGCGGGGGGGCCGGAGCGCCCCGAGCTCTCGCAGACCCTCGCGCTGCGCTGCGCTGCTCCCGCGCCGCGTCCTAACCGTCCCCCGAACCCTGGGGCTTCGACCAAGCCGAAACACCGCCGGCTGCAACCCTCTTCAAGTCACCGCCCGCGCCATCGGTCCCCATGGGCAGCTACTTGGGCAGGCCGTCCCGGGCCCGGGTGCGCACCGACGTGCAGGAGAGGCCGGTGGGCCGCCGGGCCGCCCAGCCCCTTTGCCAAATCCAGCGCGTTCAGCACGTCCACCGCGTCCGCCCGGCCCCGAGGCACAGGCCTGCGAGGAGGCCGCGGACCTGGGACCCTGCCCATCCCACCGCGCCGGTGGTCAACGAGGCATGGAGGCGCTTTCCCATGAGGAGGACCCAGAACTCCATCTCTGGGCCTCTTCCCTCCGACTGGTGGGAAAGCTACCTCAAGCGGAGTATCTGGTCTCTTCGGCACCCTAGGCGCACGTGGAGCCCGGTGACCGTTAAGATCGCCCCTCCCGAGCGGAGAGTGCCCCCCTCCATTTCCTCGGCAGACGTGATTGCCCCTGCTGAACCTTCTGAGGAGCCACGGGACCCGTGCTCAAAGGAAACAGTGCTGCGGGCCCTCGGAAAGTACAGGAGAGCCAGCGTGAGGCCGCCAGAACTGCTGCGCCCCCAGAGCAGTGGGAGGAGTTCAGAGACCACCCCATCTGCATTCAAGCCCCTCTCCACAGTCGGAGCCCGCGCTTCTTTTGTGCCCACCCCTGGGCCTCTGAAAAGGAAACTCCACTCCTGGAGCGCCACTCACAGCCCGAAGAGGCCCAGTTACTGCTCTGGACACACAGGAGGCCCCCTGAGCACCAAGAGAAATGCCATCAGCAGCTCTTACAGCTCCTCCAGGCCTTTACCACAGCCTCGAACGAGAAGTTTTCCCGACACGATACTCGAGACTCCAGAGTGGCCAGTGAAAAAGAAGGGAAACAGTCATCAGTCTCTCACTCCAGCCCTGCCGGCGTCTGGCAGTTCCGGGGAGCACAAGAAGATTGTGCCACTGCTACCTCGCCCTGGGAACCTGCTGTCCACTGCCCCGTCTCCCCAGCGTGCTTATCCAGCCTCAGATGAGGACCCAACCTTGGGGAAGGAAGCTGGGCTCATGTGGAGCAACAAAGCCAGAATGGACACAGCCCAGGCCACCACACACCCTGTCCCTGAGGCCTGGCATGGCATTCAGCCTTCCCTGTCTCTCACTCTGCCTTCTTCAGGGACAGTACTCTCCACCGGCACCAGTCCTCAGCTGGAAAGCTTAAAGCAAGAGTGGAAGTCTTCAGGTCCACTGGCCTCCCTACAGTCTACTGGACCGGCAACCAGTATGGTCCCTGCATCTCTGAAGACACCTGGCCTGCCAGCTGCATCTGAGTGCTCACAGTCAGATCCCCTTCCAGGTGCCTCTGTAGACTCAGAGCCCACAGCCACTTCCTTCATGCTGACCTCAGACACTGCCCAGCCACCTCCAACGTCTCAGGCTGACAGGTCTGCCCTGCCCCCAGACCCACCTGTTGTTACCCATGCAACACCCAGCAGGCAGAGCACTGTGTTCCAGATGATGTGTGGCTCAACTCCCCATCTTCCTGCATCTGTACCTCCTGCTGCGACCTCCACTTACCCAGCACTAAGACCTAAGTGGGGGCCTCTGCAGAATGGTGAGATCCGAGACTCCTTATATTCCGAGATTTCAGTCACTGCAACATCTTCAAACTCTTCCCTCTCTGCCACTCCAGGCATCTCTACTCCCACCTTCCAGCCTGTCTTTGGCAGTAGAGAACCTCTTAGAACCCCGCCAGTGATAGCTCCCGCCACCACCAGGCAGCCTTCTCCAACACTCACTCCTGCTGCCACTCAGCTCCATAGCCCGGTGGATGCCTCTTCTGGGGCCATGTCCACCACCCCAGCCAGCCCAGCTAATGGCTCTACCTTTAAGCCATCTTTGGATTTTAGCATAGCGAATGCGAGCAGCATTGTGGACAGTGCATACTCTGTCCCTGCTTCTTGCCAAACCTTTCTGTCTGGGGCAACCCAGGCCTTTGTGACTGGCTTCTTCCCAGCCACAGGCTTCTTGCTCATACCACACCAGAATCCTGCCATTTACACCATGCACCTGATCACTATCTTCATCCAGGATTTTTCTAGTGCTATCCAGTTGTCCTTTAGGAGCATGGCTAATGGAGGGGTGGGCAGTCCTGCCTCGGCCCTGTCCCCCACAGCCTGGCCTGCATTCTCACTCAGCACCTCCAGCCTGATCCCAGCACTCACAGTTCCCTTGGGGTTGAGCTCAAGGCCACCTTTCTCACTGTCCCCAGGAGTCGCTCCCCAACCTGCATGTGGGGCCATGGATGGGCAGAGGCAAGGTTTCCCGCAGCCAGCTCCAGCCCTGAGCTTCAGTGGCTCTTTACCTTTTGGGAGCTCGGCAGCCCCAGTGTCAGCTCCAGCTCAGCCATTGCTGGGCTGCACCACACAGTCAACCCTGGGGTGGGTGGCACCCTCAGCCTGTGCAGCTCATGCCCCTGCTGGCACCCAGCCAGGCCCTGGCAGCTCTCCAACTGGCTGTCCTCAGGGTCAAGTTAGTCCAGCTAGCTTTGGAGCTATTGCCCAGAACGGCCAGAATGGGGCTGGTGGCTCTGTGTTTGGCAGCACAGCCCCACGACCTTTTGCCTTTGGGGGAGTAGTGACCCCTATGGACTGTGGGGAACCTGGAATGGTGCTGAGAGGAACCACTAGCACCATGACCCCCTGTGGAGATGGCTGGAGTCTTCCCAGCCCAAATGCACCTCTTTCCTTGGGAAGGGCCAGCATTTCTGCAAGAAAGACTATGTCTGGGGCCTTTTCGGTACCTCCTCTTGCTCAGAGCACTTCTATCCCTGGACCAGTTAAGGCAAGCGGCAGTCTTGCCTTTGGGATGTCCTCTCCACCTTCCCAGGGCTCTGTTGGGACAGGTCAGTTCAGATCATCAGCCCCTTCCTTTTCCATTGGTGCAAAGTCAGCTGCAAGGAACCGGGAGCCAGGGCGTTCCCGAAGGCATTATGCCCACAAGAAATAGCCACTTTACCTGTCACTGGTACCCTGATTTAGACCTCAGTCTCTTCCAATTCTCTAAATCAAACAGAGCCTGATCTAAAGCGAAAGCTTTATTTAGATACAGAGTATCAGGACACCATCTAGTAGTAACAGCGAATGAGTCTGTGCTGGACTCACTGGGCTTGGACAGAACCTGGACTGCCCTCCCCACCCACTCCTGTCATGGCCAGGGTGAACTCAGTCCAGCCACTGCCTCCTGCTCTTTCCCTGGGAATAGCCATAGCAGGAAGGCCATCTATCTAAGATGCAGCCCAGATGCCCCTGAATCTCTGGGAGGAGGAAGAAATTCTCCCTAAACCTGAACTTTCTTTGATTTGGCTCTAAGAAGTGGTTGCCTTTCCTGTGTTCCTGGGGGATACGGATTTCCCACCTGCGGCTTTGTTCCTCAGTAGGCTCTTGGAGGAGCTTTGAGTATTATTTGGCCTTGAATACAGCTTTTCCTTGGGGATCAGTGGTTGATCCTGGAGGGTACCCTCGTGTGCAGCTCTTGGTGTACCTCTCCCCCCACCAACCTGTTTTAACCTTTTCCTAAAAGAGGTCATGGTCCAGCCCCATCCTTCTCTCTGCCAACTTAATCTATGGAGGATTAATGAGTGAGGACTCAACCTGTCAGACCCAGAGATTGCTTCTCATTCCAAGACAGGGAAGGTTTGGGCCAGTATCGCTCCAGGCTGGGAGCAAGCAGCTTGGCCTTTCCCGTGTGCTGCTTTTCCACTTGCCACATACATAGAGACATGCTCACTTTGTCGGATGTGTATTTTATGCATTTGAGTTTAGAGCAGGAGTGACCTGTAGGAAGGGTGCTATGTTGATAGAGCCTGATTAAAATTGTGTGAAGATTTCTAGGGTTTGGCTGATGGGGTGGGACAAGTAGCACCACCACTTCATGGCTACACCTGCTGACTACTGAGCTTACAACAGCATTTTTACTTTAAGGGATGGCTTTTCAGGAAGTAGCAGGGCCAGGGGAGAGGACAGGGTGATGCCCCCTTATTTGTCTCTCTACATATAGACCACAATCCCTCCAGGACCTGCCAGAAATGCTCATTTAAGACCAAAGCTCCCATTTCATTTTTTCTTTTTATTTGCACCTCATCAATTACACCTCTGCACATTCACACTTCTCCCAGCAGGGGTGGGCAGGGCAAGAAACCCTTGGACCTGAGGACAAAGCAAGAAAAGAGGAAACAGTAGATGTCTAACTAAGGTGACCACACTGTATAACCCACAAGAGGTCTGTGAGTACTTGTGACATTCTCCTTACACTGCTTATCATCCTGACAAAAAGAAAAAAACAGTAACAATGACTCCCTGAGTACATTTACCACCTAACCCCTGTTTTATGGGTACCTTGGAGGAGGTCTAATTGGAAAAATAAGCTATCTTAAATTGAATGATAAAATAAAAATAAACTGTTGAAATAAATCTGTGCTATAGGAATTACTGCAAACGCACATGGATATGGAGGCAGAAAGGTATTAGGAAAGCTGCCAAAGGCCACCCAGTCAGTAAAGGCCAGTGGGGGGATTTAAGCCCTAATAGCTCTGGAGTGTGTGCATTTCTCCCTCCCTAAAGCAGACCACCAGGGTTAGAATAATAAGCCAGGCATGTCTGAGTGTGAATATCCATGTCGTTTTGACTTGTAAAGGCATTCCCCAACCCAAGCTTGCCCGTATTACAGAGGAGCAAGAAGGAAAGCATGAGACACTGCTGCTCTTCGCAGTATCTGGTAATGTGTGTGTCTGGTACCATGCTTTGACTGGATGTTCAGAGGCAACGGACAGCTCCTGTTTTGGAGGTTACACCTGGGTGTGGAATTGTTACAGAATCCAGTGAGCCAAATACAAGTGATGAATGGGAGCGGGGAGGGGAATGACCTTAACTGAGGCTTGAAACTTGAACTCTGCCTGGCAGTATGTTGTGGGCACCAAGTGAAGGAGGGCACGAAGGTTCATAAGAAAGGGCACAGGCAGGCAAAGAGAGCAGAGCAGGACATCTGGGATGACTTCCAACAGGCAGGCCCAGCTGGGGTGAGAGGGGCAGTCATAGACACGCTTATGACCAGGCTGTGCAGCATGAATGAGGTCCTGCACACAACAGAGCCTGTGTGTTCCTGTGAACAGGAAAGAGACAGGTTTACACTTGGGGCTCAGACTGCTCTGGCTGTGACGTGAAGAAGGAATCAAATGGGAACAGACTGGAGGCTTGGATGTGTGGGGAGGTTCTGTGGACACATCAGCAAGCGTCGAAAATGTGGGGCTGAGCCAAATGGCCAGCTGTGGTGGCTGACAAAGCAGTTAGCTCTAAGCACAGGGAGGCAGCAGGAAAGGCAGAGATTGTAGAGGAAGACATGGGGATTTTTGAAGGTCTGACTTGGGATTCTCTAATGGCTTAGACTATGCTTGGGTCCTTCCTTTCTTTTCTCTCTTTTTTTTTTTCCTGTTCTTGTTTTTGTACTAGGGATTGAACCCAGGGTCATTCTACCTCTGAGCTACACCCACAGCCCTTTTCCTTTTTTTAAATTTTTTTTTTTGTGGTACTGGGGATTGAGCCTCAGGGCATTCTACCTCCAAGCTACACCCACAGCCCTATTTTATATTTATTTAGAAACAGGATCTCACTAGGCTGATGAGACTCTCACCACTTGCTGAGGCTGTCCTCGAACCTGCGATCCTCCTATCTTAGCCTCCCAAGTACTAGGATTTCAGGCATGTGCCTCCACACCCGGCTAGCCCTTTTTATTTTAAAACAGGGTTTCCCTAAGTTGCTGAGAGTCTCACTAAGCTGCTGAGGCTGGCCTCCAACCTATTAGGATTTTCCTGTCTCAGCCTCCCAAGTACTGCTGGCTGCTCACTTCTATCTAAGGCACAGGCTTGTTAGACCGCCCCAGGGAACTGCAAAGCCCAGCCCTCTAGTATATGGAAGCGGCAGTCTGGTGCCCATCACCAGGTTCACCCCTGCCTCTCTAGCCAGCCCTCTCCCTCCCAGCTTCTGCCACGATGACCCTTCCAGCCATTGGCCAGTCAGTACTGCACACTGACGCTGGTATTGGCCAGTAAGCTTTTATGTATTTTCCAGATAGCCCTTTGTTTGCTCCTCCTTCAATCAGCTATGCTCTTCTGGGCTCTTTTCCTTCAGAGAAGGGATGTAACAAAATAGAAGAAGCAATGGTCTTTTCCTGGATTTCGTTTCCAAAAGCATAAAGAGTTTGGGGTAGCAGAAAAGGATCAAGGTAGAAGTAAGTTTTATGAAGACATGGGGTTAGGATCAATGTAATCTGGGGAATCAAGAAGATTCCCCCGGAGTGGAGGGAGGAGGGATAGAGTTGAGCAATGAGAAGATGGAGCTGATGGGCCCTGAGGAATCGGCAAGGACCCTAAGGAAGGTATGGGTGTGGAATTAAGAGCAGGAGGGACTTTAGACAGCCTCTGAGAAATACTGATCATCAGTGCAGTGGAAAATAGGCTGATCCAAGTATCTTCAAGGAGCATGAAAAATGTATCAGACAAAACCTATGTTTCCTAAAGGGTCAAGTTCAGTTTCATGCTGATCATAAACTCAGGCCCTGGGAACTTTAATTTCCTTACCTTCTAAAAGTAGAAATTAAGCTGGTATAGTGGCACACACTTGTAATCCCAGTACTTGGGAGGCTGAGACAGGAGGATTGCAGGTTTGAGGACAGCCTCAGCGACTCTCATCAACCTAGTGAGACCCTGTTTCAAAATAAAAATACAAAATAGAGCTGGGGGTGTAGCTTGGAGGTACAGTGCTCCTGGGTTCAATCCCAAGTACCAAAATAAATAAGTAAAAGTAGAAATTAAATTGATCTCCAGAAAACTAAGAAATATTTCTTGTCAGCCGGTTGCACTGGTGCGCACCTGTAATCCCAGTACGTAGGAGGCTGAGACAGGAGGATTGCAGGTTCAAGACCAGCCTCAGCAGCACAACAAGACCCTCAGCAACTTAGTGAGACCCTGTTTCAAAATAAAAAATAAAAACGGGCTGAGTAGAGTACCCCTAGGTTCAATGCCCAGCATCATAAAAGAAGAGAGAAAGAAAGGAAGGAAGGAAGGAAGGAAGGAAGGAAGGAAGGAAGGAAGGAAGGAAAACTTTCTTGTCCTACTCAGGTGTTAATCCATTTGATATTCAAGGAAATGTGTCTGTTTGGACCACAGAACTGGACTTCAGAGGGAAAGATCTCCCGAGTAGGAACAAACCTCTTCCCTGGCTGTCTTCAACTCTCCATGAAGAGCATGTGCCATTATCTATTTGGCTTCCTTTTGTGCAGTCTTGAGTGTGTAGACAGGCCCAGTCCCAAACACCAGAGCCCAGGCAAACACTGCATCTCATGGTCCCTGGGTAATGAGCAAAGAGAGCCAGGCTGCTTCTGGAGCAGTGGTGGGGAAGCCAGGACACGGGGCAGACAACGCCCATGCAAGAACACACAGAAGCTTTACTTAAAGTGGATACCAGTACTCGAAGGAGCTGCTGTTCTTATCTGGTGAGTATTAGACAAGAAGTCTTCTATATAGCTGCTGCACACGGTCTCTTCAGGGTTGAACCTATGGGCCATCCTTAAGGGGGCAGGCTATAACCCTGGCTCTGTTCGTGTGTGTTGATGCAGGAGCGACTGTGTCTAGCACACCTTGGACCTGTACTGTTGATGCAGCCATCAACCACAGTGGCTGCTGAGTACCCAGAATGTAGCTAGACAGAATCGAAGTGTGATTTTGTTTTGTTTTGTTTTGCAGTGCTGAGGATCAAACCCAGGGCCTTGTGCATTCCAAGAATGTGCTCCACCACTGGACTATACCCCCAGCCCAAGATATGATGTGAATGTAAAATATGAATTTGATGTTGTATACTTTGTATTAAAATAATATTTTTCACATTGATTAAATGTTGAAATGATAATATTTTGGATGTATTGGATTAAAGAATACATATTATTAAAGCCAATTTAATTTGTTTTTACTCTCTGGACCATTTAATATGATGTATCATACATGGCCGGCATTTGTGGCTTGAATTCTGTTTTGTTGGCCTAGGTCTAGCTGCGGCAACCCACATCTTGTATACCACGAATTTGTCAACGAGCTCATTGCCAATGCCCACTGATTAACATACCACTCATTTTACCTTTGAAAACTTACTTTTGACATTCTTTAATCAGCAAAGCACCTGCCATTGATGACAAAAGGAGAGTGGAAGCAATTGTCCATCCCTAGAGTGTAAATTCCTTATGAAGAAAAATGACTACCCTTCTGTTGTAGATTAAATAACCCACATTTATATCACACTTTCTCCACTGAAGAAAGAGTCATCATAAATGTTGGGTGTCTAGGAAAAAGGACTCTGCAAAGTCCCATCAGGGAAAAGTCTTTCTACTGTGTACAGGTAGTGGCTCTTATTATTTTTAATTGACAAATCATAATAGCTACAGGGTATAATGCGAGGTTTGATATAGGAATACAATGTGGAATGATTAAATCAGGGTAATTAACATATCCATTACCTTATCTATCATTTTTATGATGGGACATATAACTAGATTTAAGCAAGTTTCTAAAACCTCAGAGCTGGCATTACAGAGTTTCTACAGAGGCATCTGTGGATAGGATTCTCTTTCAAAGGAATGAGAGATGAGATTTCCTAAATTTCCTAGATTCAACAGGGTGGAAGAGATGTGGGAAGGAGTGACATTTCTTTGAGTATGTCTCTTTTGGTATGGGGAGGGGGGGAAATCCTAAAACTAAGATCAAAGTGAAATAAATGAATTTAATTGTATTTCAAGGGAATATTATACTATATCGAAGGGACAAAAAGAAGGAACCAAATCAGGTTATCTTTAACATAGCATTTGAACCAGGGTGAGAACTACAAACAAATCCTGTGCTCTTTTAATTGATTTTTTTCCTGTTATTATAGGGACAAAGCAATTTTGAAACTATATTAGGTGTATTGTTTTTATTTATTTTTTTAATGTGATACTGGAGATGGAGCCCAGGGGCATTCTACCTCTGAGCTTTACCCCTAGCCCTATTTTATTTTCTATTTTGAAACAGGGTCTCACTAAGTGGCTGGGGGCCTCATTGAATTGCTGAGGTTGGCCTTGAACCTGTGATCCTCCTGTCTCAGCCTCCCAAGTATTGGGATTACAGGTTTGTGCCACCATGCCCGGCAAGGTGTATTATATGATAGAGCAGATGAGTAAATATGTTGATGTCATCTCAGTGTTCTCGTTGTGGGAGAAGGAACATAGAAATAAGATATGAGGGGAAGCCAGAGAGAACCTTGTGGGGACAGGTTAGAACTGAAATTACCATTGTGAACTCATGATTGTTATGTGTTAAGATGGTAAGATATAAATGGATGCAATACACACACATGTATTACGTAGATTTATACATACACACACATGTATTTCCTAGATTCTTTTTTTTACAGTACTGGGGATTGAACCCAGGGGCATTCTACCTCCGAGCTACACCCCCAGCCCTATTTTTTATTCTTTATTTTGAAACAGGGTCTCACTAATTTGCGGAGGGCCTCACTAAGTAGCTGAGGCTGGTTGCAAACCTGTGATCTTCCTGTCTCAGCCTCCCAAGTACTGGGATTACAAGTGTGTGCCACCACACCCGGCTATTTCCTAGATATTTTTGCTAAAAGATCCCCAGAAGCAATAAGCACACCTAGACCCTGGTATTGGTCTCTAATGCCATTGCTCTCTCAAGATCACCTCTGAGAAGGAACTTACTGCAGGAATTGGACAGAGTGGGTGCAATTGAGCCTGGAACAACTTGTTACACCAGAAATGCAGGACATTTTAGTAAAAATATAACGGAATGGAACAAGGACATAGTTGTCGGCTGGAAGGGGCTCCCACTGACCAAATCTGGATTTGAGTAAACACATCATTAAAGGCAACGATGAGTTGTAAGCCACTTAAAAATAGGATTTCACCAGTTCATGCTGATAATAAAAACATAAATAAGTAGATTGAGGTTAAGGAATTTTAACCTTGCTTATGAAAGAAGGCTAAAGTGCTGACTGCTAAATGAGAAGAGAATGCTGGTGTTGAAACCACTGTTTGTAAACATCATAGTAAATATGGTACAGGTGAAAATTACAACTGATGCCATCAAAATTCATTCCAGTAATAAGGGCAATGGACATTGAATGTCTTCAGATTTTATATTTCCAAGGACATAAATGACTTACATGGTATTCTGCATGGAATGTATGACCGGTACCTAATTATGAGTGAAAAAGTCATGCAAAGCCCAAATGAGTTCTCTCTCTCTCTCTCTCTCTCTCTCTCATGTGAGCAATTACTGTATCCTTCTAAAATTTAAATTTTTCAAAAACATTTTTTTCTGTGACACTAAACAAAGAAAGGCCGTGGAAATGTTCCAAGTTAAAGGATACACTAAAAGGCTACAGACATACTGGATCCTAGACAGAACCCTGTACTGGGGGAAGGAGGAGTGCTGTAGAGGACATTACTGGGTCAGTTAACAAAATTGGAATACAACAGAGGGATTTTTTGGGGGGGGTACTGGGGATTGAGCCCAGGGGCATTCCACCTCTGAGCTACACCCCCAGCCTTCTTTTATTTTTTATTTTGAAACAGGGTCTTACTAAGTTTCTGAGGGCCTCCCTAAATTGCTGAGGTCGTCCTTGAACCTGAGACCCTCCTGTCTCAGCCTTCCAAGTACTGGGATTACAGGTGTGCGCCACCACACCGGGAAAGGGGTATTTTTTTTTAAGCCAGTATACCAAATTAAATAGACCCAGTTGATAGTGGTTATATAAGAGTATCTTTACTTTCAGAAATACCTACTTATTAAAGAGCAAAGGACCGTGGTACATACAATATATTCTTAAATGTTGGGGGTGGGGAGTGAGAGAGAGCTAGGGAGGGAATAGGTGAATCTTGATAAAAGTATACGTGGTGAATCTTGATAAAAGTATACGTGGTGAATCTTGATAAAAGTATACGTGCAGGCTCCGAGTGTTGCTCAGTGGTAGAGCCTTTGTTTCGCATGCAGGAAGCTCTGGGTTTTAATTCCAAGCATTACAAAAACAAAACGAAATGTATGAGTGGTCTTTGTACTATTCTTATTCCTTCAAATTTTTCGTAAGTTTGGAATTACTTCCAAATACAAAGTTTAAAAATTTTTTTGTGGAAATTTAGGAAAGTGACTAGAATCGCGTAAAGAATTTTCAAGTTCCCACCGAACGGCTTAAACACCTAGCCACACCTGGTCGACCTGGTTTCCGCTATCATCCCCCAACACCAACTAGTATTTGAAGCAAATCCAAGACAGGCGATCCCGAGGCACTTTGCTGTGAGAAGTAAACAAAGAAGAGTAAGAATCACTTGTCTTGAGTAAATGAAAGGGAGGTAGGTGTGTGCGAATTTCCGTCGGTCGTTCCGAGGAGAGGGTAGCCGGCGCGCGCCCCAAGCCCGACCCCGCAGTGCGCTGTACAGCGAGGCTCAGGAGGGAGGCTGAGCCACCGGGGAGGAGCCCTCTAGGGGAAGGTGCGCTCTGTGGTCCGGGCTGAGCGCAGAAAATCCCGTAAATCGTAATCTAAGGGAGTAATTCCACCTGGATCTGCAAGAATGCTCTACCTGGTGGGTGGGGGAAGAGAGGGAGGCAATGAAGGAAGAAAGTAGTTGAAGCCACAGGTGTCTTTTCTTGGGGAAATTTCAATGTGGGGAAGAAAATGAGACCGGTCTCCCTCAGGAGAACCCGACGAGGGTGGGATTCGAACCCACGCGTGCAGAGCACAATGGATTAGCAGTCCATCGCCTTAACCACTCGGCCACCTCGTCCCATGTGCGTTTGAAACTCTTTGGATATACCTTTAAGTCTTACTTTTGGAGCAGTTCTGCACTTTGATTCCATTGATATATATACTATAGTACTAGCCTTCAAATTGCAGTCGCCTTAAAAAATTCTTACATATAACAAGTTCTTTCCACCTTCCTCCCCAGAGCCTTCACATTTTGAAAATTCCAGCCTAGTAGATCCATATCTCCAGCCTCAAATGCCACGTTTTTCAGGACCCACGTTTGCTTTCCAGCCACGCTGAGACCCTTTTGCCTCCAAGCTCCAGCTTTCCTCTTCATTCTCTACCTGGGATACTCTCCAACCTTCCCCCTCTGCCCTCACTTCACCTGCCTCAGCTCGCCACTAATCCTCAGATCTCGTCGGACCTTACAGCACTTCTTATTGAAGATGAACAGTTGAAAAATTTTGCAAGACAATTTTCCTCTTGAAAACGTATTTCCATTTTGTATCTGCTACAGAATTTTATCCCAATGTTACATATTTGTATGCTCAAAGACATTATCATGCCACACTGCAACGGAAACTATGTTTATAATTGAAATCTGATTTTTAGTTATTTTCAGTGGTGATAAATCTGTTTTATTCGTTTTTCTTCTGTCCTGAATTACCAATAAAAGAAATGAACAGACTATTTTGGTTATAGATGAGAAGTAGAATTGCAATGGAAATATATCTTTTAGTGAAAGAGCTGATAATATTCGTTTCCATCCATTCATGTTTCTATGGATGAAAATTTATTGCTGGACTTAAAAGATATCAATGGGGAATTAATCGCAAAATCACCAGCTTATGTTTGTGAATAAGTCTGGAGCTTACAAAATGTGTTTTTATTGTTAAGGTGTATTTTTTTTTTTACAGTACTGAAGACTGAACCCAGGAACATTCTACCCCTGAGCTACACCCCCAGCCCTATTTTTTTTATTCCTTATGTTGAAACAGGGTCTCACTAAGTTGTGGAGGGCCTCACTAAGTAGCCGGGGCTGGCCGTGAACCTGCGATCCTCCTGTCTCAGTCTCCCAAGTACTGGGATTACAAGCCTGCGCCACCATGTCCAGCTTAAAGTGCATTATTTAAAGTGGAATCTTCAACACATTTCCATTGTTTACCTAATTTGTTTTATTTTATTGGTGCTGGGGATTAAACCCAGGGGCATTCTACCTCTGGGCTGCACCCCAAGCCCTATTTTATTTTTTGCGGTACCGGGGATTGAACACAGGGGCGTTTTACCTCTAAGCTATATCCCCGGCCCTA
>PVJS01040058.1:0-18622 GCA_004027185.1 Glis glis | reverse complement strand
GAGGATCCGGGTTCGTGGCCAGCCTCAGCTCGCTCTCTCTCTCTCTCTCTCCCTGTCTCTCTCTCTTTCTCTCTCTCTACCTAGTGAGGCCCTCCGCAACTTCGTGAGACCTGGTTTCAAAATAAACTATAAAAAAAAATAGGGCCGGGGGTGTAGCGCAGAGGTAGAACGCCCCTGGGTTCAATCCCTGGTACCACAAAAAAAAAAAAACAAGAAAAGTAAAATACTCTGTTTTACCCCTGAATCTTCTATCTAAAAGTTGCTATTAAGTCTCTTATATATCCTTTTAGAAAGTGTTTTTTTCTGCTATAAAGACCACATAGTAAAATACACAAGTGGAATAATGGGATATACATGGTACTGACACTGTCCATTGAGATGTTTTAATACACAACACAATTAAATCTAATGGTCCCCCAAATCTGATTGGTATAAGTTTTCCATGATACATGTAACCAGTCTATTGCTTCAGGGTATTGATATTTTATTTTTTTTGTTTTCTCCTCTTCTTCTCCCCTTGCTCACACTGCTCCAGCTACACCAACCTCAAGCATATTCTTCAAACACAGTGATGTAGTCCTGCTTTTGCACAGGCATTCCTCTGCCTAACTTAGTAAAACCTTCTTTCCTTACACTATTTACTATTGTAATCCCACCCCACTCCTAATCTTCCCTTTAAAATTTTTCTCTCTTGACCATACCATTTTCCAAAATATTATACTCTAATTTATTTTATGCATCTCTTTTCATTAAAGCCTAGGTTTCACAAAGACAATAATTTGTATATGTCATTTATTACTAATAACTTTCTGATTAAAGAATTTCTAGACACCTGTACCCAACCAAGAACATAATCTTAAATAAAATCTTACTTTCCATTAATATTACTTAGTTATTACTTAATCACATTATTTCTCTAGAGACCTCCCTTTTATTTCTCAAGCATCTCCTAACACTGTAGATGTAAAGTAAATGTTATTTTATTATATATTTCTTTAAAAAGCATAGTCATAGCATATTGTAAATACCAGTTTAAAAACACTGTACCAAAAAAGCACTATACCACTCAAATAAGTAAACCATATTCTTTGTTCCAATAAAGGAATAAAAGTAATATGGTCTTTTAATACCATTTTTGGATAATGCATAGCCTAATTAAGGAAAATCATTTGTTTGCACAAGTAAACATTATAAGTAAAATTGATATTTGTAATAGTCTAGATTCTCTACACTCAACATAGAAAGAAATAGTAATGGGTACAGTTCAAATTTAAATGATATAGATGATAATAGCTTTTAATAGGCAATATTGTTACAATATTTACTAAATACTAGTTTTGAACATTATGGTTGCAGTATATTTCTATTAGTTTCACTTCATTTTTTAGAGTTGCAAAATTTACTAAAGATATCATCAGATATTTTGGAATGACATAGCAGAATACATCAAGAAAATTTCTAGTTCTTTTTGACTCCTGCTCACATGGAAACATTTATGTATTAATATGGAAAACTAAGGTTATCTTCTTAGAACACTTAAATTATTTTCTTAGTAGCATCCCATATTCCTATTAGGCCATAGCAAACACATATTAATAAGGTTAATATGTTAACTTTATTTTTAACATTGTTGTTGTTAATCTCGGCACACTGTGTAGAACAAAAATATGTCATACACACAACTTGATGTCTCTAAAATGCATAAACGAGTTAGATCTCAGGCCTGGAGTTCTTATTCCACTCAGGCCTGGAGTTCTTATTCCAAAATATTGACAGGAATTGTTGAATGTGGATAAGAACATAACATAACTGCAGAAATATGCTGTTCTATAAAGAATAGCATCTATCCATATATTTAACATCCATTGTAAAGATGCAAAGAAGTTGTAATATGTGGATAATGTCCCTTATTACCCATGATGAAATCACTCCAAAATGGCACAAAGACCAGGAAACCAGCCACATCTCCACTGGAGGCATTCATATTTGACCTCAGAGAGATTGCTATGAATTAGTGAATATTTTGGGTTTTTTTGTTATATATAACTTTAAATAACTATTTGAATTCTATTTTAATTATAAAAATAATGAGCTTGCATTGGTAAGCTATTTATTATATATTCTATGCCTTTACACTTATATTTACTTAATTAATTGTAAATGATGCTGGCTGGAGAATTCTTTCCTTATCTGATGTCTATAATTATCGAATATTTAATAAGAACCTAATTATAAAGCAGATTTGATTGTTTAATTAAAATATATATATGGCATTAAAGACATTACGACTAGCCTGCTAGATTCTGTAGTCAATGTTTCTTAATAGTAAATTCTACTGAACATCATAAACTCATTTTTCCATGAGTTTCCACTATAAACTTCACAGTTTTTCTTCATATATAATTAAAAGCCTCAGTGATATATTATATGTATTTGTTTATTTAATAATTAATAGCACCTACCTATGCCAGATAATATGCTAAATACCAGGTAAGCATGATATGAAACCTCTTTCTCACTGAGTATATTTGGATGAAAAATGACCCCTAAAGATGTCCATGTCCCAATCTTTTGAATAGGTGACTATTATTATTATATACGGCAAATATTTTGAAGATGTGATGAAGTTAAGGATTTAAAAATTATCCAAGGATTACTCTGGATTATCAAGGTGGGCCCAACTAGGATTACATGTATCCTTATGAGAGGGAGGAACTGGGAGATTTAGCAGACAGAGAGAAAGTAGTGTGACTAGGGAGGTAGAGATTGGAATGGTATGGCTCCTGGCCAAGGAATGCCAGGACCCTAGGAGCTTGCAGGGGCAAGGAACAGATTGCCTCCTGATAGCTCTCCTGGGAGCAGAGCCCTGCTGACACTGTCATTCTGACCCAGTGTGTCAGTCAGCATTCTCTATGCTCTGACGCACAATTCCCGACAACCACAACTTAGAGGAAGGAAGACTTATTTGCTCATAGTTTTGGAGATTTCAGTACATGTTAGGCTGGGCCACATCTACAAAGTTCAGGGCATGGCAATGGAAGCAGAGAGGGGAAGGGGTCAGGGACATATATAATCTCCAAGGCCACTCCCCCACTAACCTACTTCCTCCAGCCACACCCTACCTGCCTACCTTATCACCCAGTGAATCCATTAATCCATCAATGGGTTTATCCACTGATGAGATTAGAGCCCTCCTGATTCAATTTTATCACCTCTCAACATGAATACATGAACTCTTCCAGGGGACAGTCTATATCTAAACCATAATACCCAGTGATACTAATTTCAGACTTCTGGACCATAGAACTGTAAGAGAATACATCTTAGCAGCTTTGCACATTCTATTGTGTCACAGCAAATATTTGTTAATAAGATTAATATGTTATTTATTTTTTAAATTGTTGTTAATCTCAGCATACTGTGTAGAAGAAGAAAATGTCATACACATTTATTTTTGGTGTCTCAAAAATAAAATGTGCAGGCGAGTTTGATCTTTCTACCATTTAGGCACAAATCTGGAGTTCTTATTCCATGATCAAGTTTGTGTTAATTTGTTACAATATTCTCAGGAAACAAATACATGGAGGAACTCCAAAATTGGTGAACAACACAAACACACAAAACTAATAGTTACAGTGTAAGGAGAGCCCTAGTGGGATGTGAGAAGGGGGGCAGAGTTTGGGTACTTACTCTGGTGGATTAAGTTCTGTACACTACTTGGAAAATCTAAACTGAAGCTTCAAGTAAAAATAAGCGTTTTTCAAGCAAAGAAGAGAGTGTAAAAACTCAAAAACCAGCCGGGCATGGTGGCGCAAGCTTGTAATCCCAGTTCTTGGGAGGCAGAGACCCGAGGATCTGGGTTCGCGGCCAGCCTCAGCTACTTAGTGAGGCCCTCCGCAACTTCGTGAGACCCTGTTTCAAAATAAAGGATAAAAAATAGGGCCGGGGGTATAGCTCGGAGGTAGAATGCCCCTGGGTTCAATCCCCGGTACCACAAAAAAAAAAAACTCAAAAACCATAAAAAGTCTGGTGAGTTTTATAACAAAAAATTGCATTTTGAAATGTATATTTTAAATCAGTAAATATTGAGCCCTGAAATTTTTATTGATTTTTAAACTTTTATTAGTCATATTTATCAAGAGTATAGGATAGGGCTATGAACATCCTTGGAAAGGGTAATATACACATTACAAATAAGATAAAGGACTATCCCAGTGTTAAACGTGTAAAGAGTAATTATTGGCCGGGCGTGGTGGCGCACTTGTAATCCCAATACTTGGGAGGCTCAGATAGGAAGATCCAGGTTCGCGGCTAGCCTCAGCTACTTAGTGAGACCCTGTTTCAAAATAAAGAATAAAACTAGGGCTGGGGGTGTAGCTCGGAGGTAGAATGCCCCTGGATTCAACCCCTAGTACTGCAAAAAAAAAAAAAAGAATAATTATTGCCTCGCTTGGTGGTACATACCTGTAACCCTAGCACTTGGGAGGCTGACAGGAGGATTGCAGGTTACAAGCCAGGCTCAGCAACTTAGCAAGATTCTGTTTCAAAATATAAAATAAAAAGGGGTGGGGTGTAGCTCAGAGATAGAATGACCCTGGGTTCAATCCCCAGCACAACAACAACAACAAAAGAATAACTATTATATTCTATCATTTACAGTTGCTAAAGATTTTAGAGAAGTTATCACATAGAAATGTTAATTGGGCCAGTTACTGTAGTATATCAGTTGAAGAGAGATTTATTCTAGTTATACAAATCCCAATAAAAATAAAGCAACAGTTCTAATAAAAATATTTTTCATCTCTTCTTTTATTAGTAAGAGTTTTTGCCTACAAGTTTCTAGCCAAATGAAAAATAGAGAAAGGTGGATTCTTTGTGTTCTTTTGTCAAATAAGTAGGGAGAAAGAATGAACAAAATATCTGATATTGAGTTTGAGACTCTTAGAAATTTTACAGACTAGACAGTATTTAGATTTGTTTTAAAATCTATTTTCAACCTTGATATAGTATTTAAGAGAGAATGATAAAGAAAAGATGTTATAAACAAAATAAAATCTACTAAGATACAGATCAAGTATCAGTGATTTGGCTGTGAAAACAAGGAGAGAAAGACAGGACAATTAAATTATGTGTGAAGAACCAGGAAAGTAAAAAAGACAGCTATTGATTTTAGTTCTATACCCAGCACCAAGAAACTGAATTAGCGGATCACTAGATACTAGGATTTCATTCCCACGTGACAGCATTAGGCATTATCCAACTTTTCAGTTTTGTAGGGAGGGAAGCCAAATACTTTCCTAGTACTTCCCAACATACTAGAAAATAAAATAAAAATGATATTTTAGACATATTTACCAGGTGTCCTGTGGAAGCCCAACACTTGCTCTCCTCCCCAGTATCTCCAGCTCACCTGAGACCTGTGGAGCTCACAACCTCTTCCCAGACCTTCTTGGCCGCTGGTCCAAACACTTGGTAAACTGAACCACATCTACATCCCTGTAATATACAGATTTGCAAACTCAGACCCTCAGGGAGGTCTCACTTCACATTTTATTTTGGCACAGAGTTTTCAGGGATAATTACCTATAATTCAGTCTAAAATATTTTGCTATTAATGCAAATGAACACAACTGCAAGAGAGATTAGAATTCATTTAGACAGATGACAGTTTTCCATTTGTTTGCTCATTTTTATCAATGATCTAAGACAACTCTTCTATTTGTAAAACTTTAAAAATATTTTATTTGGTTCTTGTATGCCAGACCTTCCTGGTGACAGGAACCCTTTTTGCAAAAAGTAAAATTCACCTTGCCGAGCTGCTTTCAACTATGTGTCTTTTTTAATGACGCCATAAAAATTTACTTCTAACAATTTGGTGGAGCCCATACAGGGAGACCAGTTGTCCAGAGGGTCGCGGAGGTTCCTTTCTGGGGAGATGTGTCCCACCACCTAGTTGCTGGCAGGCCCAGGACAGGAAACACTGCCGCTCTCTGTGTCCGAAAATGGATCCCAAGCGTGGAAAGCAGGACGGCAACACAGGAGAGAGGTGCCCTTGCTCCATGGCAGCCAGGTAACCCTGCATGCAGGCCACGGGAAGAAAAGTATCACGGGAGGTGACCAAGTATTTCCTTGGTGGTTGTTGTGTGGAAATAATGGGGGCGTCCAGAGACGCTTAACGAACACGGATCCCAAAGGTTCCCATGAAGGGCCGACCAGAGGAGGAAGTGGCATCCGAGTTCCAGAAACTCCCAGAAAAATGGGGTTTAATACTTGCATGGGAGCACACACCTTCAATTTGACTGGGGTGGTAGAAACAAGATACTTCTAGGCAGAGGTTGAGTCTCTACCGGGAATATATATAACAGTACCTAAAATGCAAGATTAAGGACAAAATTCCTTCTGGTAGTGGCTTAGGCCTAATGTTACAATATTGGAGAGATAAGAGCGCTCATAGGTTTAAAAAAATGGATCCAAATTTCTTTTGTTCACGTGACTTAAGTTTTTAACAAATAAGTTCAGGTGTGTTGGTAAAATAAAAGTAAGATGTCATAAAAGGGATTAACAGATTTTTTTTCCCCAGGTTAGCCAATTAATATATTGTCTGTTTAAATTACAATGTTCAAGGCCGGGCTTGGTGGCGCATGCTTGTAATCCCAGTACTTTGGGAGGCGGAGACCGGAGGATCTGGGTTCGCGGCCAGCCTCAGCTCTCTCTCCCTGACTCTCTGTCTCTGTCTCTCTGTCTCTGTCTCTGTCTCTGTCTCTCTCTCTCTCTCTCTACTTAGTGAGGCCCTCCGCAACTTTGTAAGACCCGGTTTCAAAATAAAGTATAAAAAATAGGACCGGGGGTGTAGCGCGGAGGTAGAACACCCCTGGATTCAATCCCCGATACCGCAAAAAAAAAAAAGTTACAATGTTCATTGTTTTTTTAGGATTTTTATTTTGTTAAAGTAATGACTTAAATGCTAACCAGATATTAAAATGGATAAATTAGGTAAATATAAGTAAGTTCTTAGAAATGTTTATCTTTAAAAATAAATCTAGATTGTGTATAAGTAAGTTAAAAGATGAACATCAAACTGCGAAATATGAAGTAATCTTGGCTTAACATCAGTAAAAGACAATATATTTGAATCTATTAAATGTATTTTTATATGTCAGGGGCAGTTTAAGATTGCATTCTTTAGGATTAATAGCAAGGGTGGTAATTTTAAAGTAAAACACCCTACTGGGTTTCCTGCCACAGCTTAACGTTTTTAGTTTAGTTTAGAGTTTGCCATCTTGGGCCTTCACCTGCGTCCCATGTGACTGGAAGATGCCATCTTGGGTCTCACATGGGTATGGCTGGGTGGTGCCATCTTGAGCTTCAGTGGTTAGGACTGCGTGGTGCCATCTTTTATCTGTGGTTTTTTAGCTGCCAGAAGAAGCCCTCTTTGTTTACCTCAGAGTAGGGGCTGTAAAAAAGGTTTATCTTGTCGTTACTAATCTTTTAGTCAAAAGTGGTCTTCAAAGACCTGCTCCTATGTTCTTCATATTTAAAACAATGAGGTTTTCTGCTCTTAGTGACACTATTAAAAAGTTTGTTTAAGAGGAAAAGGTTTTTATAAAAATAATCTTTTGTGCAGCAAAATTAGGGTTCATAATTTTGGGTTACTATATTTAACACCATATGTATATATATCTGTGATCATAAATATGTATGTATCTAAGAGCTAAATATGCTATGTATCTAGGTTCATCCAAATGGTTTATAAAAAGCTTATAAAACTGAAAGTGTATACATTCAAGCTAGCCAATGGGTTTTAAGTGATCTCTTTATACAATGTGCATTATATGTATACATTGAGTTACTTAACTTCTGTCATCTTGTAGGGCCTTAGAGAGTCCTAACAAGAGTGACTCCATGTTCTACCTGATCTGGAATTCCCCTCAGGCCCAGAACAACCAATCAGTGAAAAGAGCACGTAGCACAACCCCTTAAGCATAAACTAATATCCTGTTTACCTAACCCCATCATCCTGGAAGCGTTGGGCCATGTTCCAGACATAACGTACCTTCCTAACTCAAAGTTGGGCCATGTTCCAGACATAACGTACCTTCCTAGCTTGAGCCAATCAAAAAATAAAACAACTCCTACTTACGTCAGACTAGTGGTTTTGTCAGCACCCCGTTGGCTGTAACTTAGGCAACGAGCTCCCCCATCCCCGACCACCTGCGTATGGTTTTTGCCTTTTTTTTTTTTTTTTGCAGTATCGGGGATTGAACGCAGGGGCGTTCTACCTCCGCGCTACACCCCCGGCCCTATTTTTTTTATGCTTTATTTTTGAAACCGGATCTCACGAAGTTGCGGAGGGCCTCACTAGGTAGAGAGAGAGAGAGAGAAAGAGAGGAGAGAGGAGAGAGGAGAGAGAGAGAGATAGATCGCGCGCGCGCATGCGCGCTGAGGTTGGCCACGAACCCGGATCCTCCGGTCTCTGCCTCCCAAAGTACTGGGATTACAAGCGTGCGCCACCACGCCCGGCTTGGTTTTTGCCTTTAAATACTCTGTGTGAAACTAGTTTGGGGTCACAGCTCCTAACTTTGCATTGGACTGCGTCCCTAGCCTGGCTAGCCTGTTTTAACCGTGGCTGAATAAATCGACCCTCCAAATCCAGTCAGACTCCTCTTCTTCCTTGCGACACCGGACTGAGCATAACAATCTGTTTAGTACCATTCAAGAATCCATCAATAAGACCTGGTTTACATCTGTTTGCCTTGACTGTGTAAGTGTCTTATTATTCTATAAGAGAGATACAACTGTCTATCAAGTAATAAGCTTATTTCTGATTATTAATGCTGTTCTCTAAGCTTATAAAATGTCTAGAACTATTCTTTGATTTTGTTCTATGCTATTAACCTACCTAGACTTGTAATTATAGTTATCTTACTGAGCCACAAATTCTAAATTTCACTCCAGTGGTTAATGTATGTTAAGATTATGTTAAGGTTAAGTTAATATATGGTAACTTCCATATAACTATAATGTTAATTATTACTGGGTCCTTTACAAAATATTTTCATGTTTCCTAAATATCTTCTAAAATACAAAACTTAAGGAAACACTTTACCAAGCTGGTGTCTTCTAAACAACAACTATAAAAGGTTAATAATGAGAGCCTTTTTCAGGTTTATATTTGTTTTCCTAAATTGTATTATAACCATCTTTAAGCAAAGATAATTAAAGGTGCTTGGACACTTGACATTTCAAATCATGCCACTCTGATGAAAGATTGGGTGTTATTAATAATAAATATACATAAAGCCAAATTTAAATAGGAATTTGTATATGTCAAATTCAAATAGAGATCTGTTTGTGTCATCAAATATTATCACAACTATTATACAAACTGGGTATGTTTTGTCCCTAACAGTTTTGTTTTATGTTTTTCTTGTATATCTTTGTGATTGTTGTCTGTTAAGCTTCTCGATCTGGGGTAATCCTTATTCAGCCCAATTAACTATTAATGTAACTATAGGAAAACCCCATAACTATAAAGATTAATACATGTCAAATCCTGTGTCTCTGCCCAGAACCAACCTAAGTGATAAAGCAAAATAATCCAAAGCAAGTCCCTTGCTCTAGTTGGGGCAAATCCCAAGGGACCACCCACCATTGAGGGTGGAGGGTGGACACCCCACCATTTAGAGCTGTTCCAATTCAAAGGAGGTTAAAAAAAAACAGGCCTAGAGGGGTTTCCCTTGACACCGGTGCTAATTTACAGTATAATCCACTCTTGCTAACTCACAAGCCAGAAAAGTCAGCCCTTTCCATTAAATGCAGATCTGGCTTCCAGGCAGATATGTCAGGAAATAATCCCATGGGGAGGCTTACTGTTAGATTAGTTAATAATCCAACCTCAGCTGCTAATGTTAACCACTCAACCCAGAACACTATAATGGAAATAAAGAATTTACACCAGATAATAAAAGTTAAGACAAGATATGGAAAAACAAATGCCTGGTCAAAATGAATTAAAAATTCTGCCAGCACCTTAAGCAATGGTGACCATTACATTTGTGTGACAGATCAGGCAGGTCAAAAACTCAGGTGGTACCATTTCCACTCAGATGGACCTCAGACCCTATGGGCATGAGATGTATGATAGCCCTCTTTCAAGACAGTCTAGCACGGGGCAATGAGTCTTGTAAGACCCTATCCAAGTGGCTCAGGGTCCAAAGCAAGAGCCCCCCTAAAACTGCCGAGCCTCCAGTCCCAAATACTAACTATACCTTGTGCCTCTCAAGGTGGGAGAGACAGTCAGTGTTCTTGGGAAATGTTATTGGCTGCAGTGAATGCTGGTCCTTTGAGGAGCTAAATAATCCACGCTGGCGGTAGCCTGAACAAATGTCTGGTGGTACTGTGAAGGACCACTACTCAAGAGTTTACCTGCCAACTGGAGCGAAATTTGCACTCTAGTATGATTGGCAATTCCTTTCAACCTGGCATTTCAAATCCAAAGCGAGGCACCCTCGCGTATATGTAAATTCAACCAGGATTTCAAAGGGTGGTCCCAATAAATTTGAGGCTAAAAACCAGGTAGCTACATGGTTTACACTAGTATTTTAGTTGTCCACCATTAATAAAAAAATAAATTGGATAAACAATATATATTACAATCAACAGAGGGTCATCAACCACACCTTAGATATCATACGGAAAACAGTTAAACAATTGATGCTATTAATAAAATAACCTCTTGTTAAATACCTTCAAGAGCAAGAGTTGCTATATGTTAATAAAGTTTGAAGAAAAGAGTAATAATGTATAATAAAAGAGGAGGGAATTGTGAGAAATAGATCTTTTCTATCAAAGGAATGGCTTGACTTGGGTGTAAAGATGGTGAGGCTGTGTTCCCACCAATAGAAACACAGCACAGAAACCCCGCACTAACGATAAAACGCCCAGCAATTTCCTCCATGTTGTTCTTGTACACCACACCTTCCTGGTGACAGGAACCCTTTTTGCAAAAAGTAAAATTTGCCTTGCCGAAAAAAATATTTTATTCATATGCAGAATAATTTTGCTTAAATGATCAGTGGTGCATAGTGTCAGAAACCTCTCTTATTAGTCCATAAGCATAGCTTCGGTTTTCCCATGTTTATATCACTTAGTATATCCACAAAAATAATCAGGACAATAGTGTCATGGTACAGACTTAATGGGGACTCAGAAGATTGATTTCCATCTGGGGAGATCATGTGAAATGGGCTCTCTCCCCACCTTTAGCTGCTTTCACAGATAAAATAGGAACCCTTCAAGTGATTTCTTTTAAGAAGTTGCTGCTCTGACAGTGTGGTATGGTGCAGTCTTCTCTGGCATGTAGACATTTCCTATTCTCTCTACTATGACCTTACTGCAAAGTCAACATTTCTTTTATGTAGTCAGGCCAAAAATGTATCTGTATCATATTCAAACCTATCACATAAATTGAACTTACTAATTTTTAGAGACTATGACCTTGCCTGCTTTCAGCTTGATTCTTTTATTACTAATAGGCAATTTTCCTCTGACTTCTATATTACTTAATCTTCATATTAAAATTTATGTCTAATTTTTAAAAGCATAATTGAAAGAAATTAAGTAATCCTTCTAAGCAAGCTTGAGCCATTTCATATTTAATATTCTTTATGGGAAAATTCATTTTGGATCTATATATTTTGTTGACATCACATTTTCCAGTCTTTCATTTTTGAACAGCAATATGGTTTATTTATTGAAGTTTTGCTTTGACAAATGTAATTTTTTTCATTGCAAAACATGACATTTTAGTTCTGTATAGCTACATTTCTTTGGTTTTATTTTAAGCAATTCTTACCAGAAGGAAGCTTGTAATCTATTTCTTGAAGAATATATAAAGAAAAAGAAATTCTAAAGAAGCATATTAAGCATCCCTTGACAGTTAGTTTGCCATTAAAAAGGCCCCATTTCTTAATTGCTTTCCTCCATTCCCAGAGGGTAGGTAAGGAACTCTTATTGCTATTCCATGGGTTTATATTTCACAATTAACAATACACTGAATTTCTTTTAAAAATCAGCAGGTTTTTAAAATAATGAATGGCATAAATCTGCATATTAATCAGAAATAAAAGCTTATTTTGAATGTTAAATTATTGGAAAATGCTCTTTCAGAAGAAAGATTGTTTTTTAATATGTGTTTTGTTTTATTGAGGTATAAGGAACATAAAGTGAAAATCTCACATCTTAAGTGTACACAGGTCTATGAATTGTGACAAACTTATACAATGAAACTGGGGAAATTTCTATCATCCTAGAAATCTTCCTTATGCTTATTTGTAGTCAGTCCTCTCTCCCCATCCCCATCCCTGCCAACCATTGACCTGATTTCTGTCCCAATAGTTTTGCCTTTTCCAGAATTGTTGTATAAAATCATGCAGTATGTGCCCCTCCTGAATCTGGCTTCTTTCATGTGGTATAATGCCTTTGAGATAATTCCAGGTAAAACTATATCAGTATTTCACTGTTTTTTATGACTAATATTCCATGTGGGGATATACCACAGTTTATCCACTTGCCTTATAAATTATTTTATTAATAATAATATTATCATATAAAATTTAGCTGTTATTTTAAGTACTTACTGTGTGCCGGGCACTATAGTAGACCTTTTACATAACTTAAATGATATAATGCTGCAAATTATAGCATGATGCTTTTTAAAAATAGAAATAGACTTTCAGATTTTAATCCCATCTCCTCTACCTTCTAGTTTATGAACTTAAGCAAGCTACTAACATCTTCTAATTTTGCATAACTATGATAAGAAAATGATAATAATACTACATCCTAGGGCCATTGTAAATATTAAATGGGTTAATACTGATAAGTACTTATTGTAGAATCTAGCTCATAGTGCTCAGTAAATGTCTGTACTGTTTTACTATATACTTTTGAAGAATATTTTAAGACTATATGTTAGTATCCCCAGTTCAAAGAAAAGACAGGCTAAGGAAAGTTCTGATTTCCTCAAGATCACATGATCAGTAAAGTGACAACCAAAATTTTAACCTAGCCTCATCTGACTCCCAACTCAATTCTTTGTTAATGACAAGATGCTACTTATTATTAAATAAAAGCTTCTGAATCCCTCTCTTGAAAATATAGCAAATTAGACATTTTGAGAGATACTTCTACTAAAATGCAACTAAGTCCTGCATAAATCACAAATATATCTCTACTTTTTATCTACAAAGAATGCATCTAAAATCATGGGAAATATTCAAGACCAAAATGATTACATCCCAAAGGCAAAGTAGATGCCTTGTTACATGCAAAAAACAAACTGACCGGTAGGGCTGCCTGAAAATCCTGCTTGAGCAGCTAAAGACTGCATTGGGCCCTGAGTACCCTTGAGTAGTGTCTCCTGCTCTGGTAGAAATACATATCCTCTCTGGAGAATAGACCTCAGGATCCCCAAGGAACAAATTATCTCAATATTATCGAATTTTTCCAGAAAAGCAAATTGGGGAACACTCCCAACTCATTCCACAAGACTAATGTAACATTGATTCTAGACAGAGTCAAATAAAATAAAAAGTGCAGGAAAATGTGTTACAAAAGAAAAATTACAACCTACTCTTATTCCAGGATATAGATACAAAACCTGAATAGTATCAGCAAACTAAATCTATCAGTACATTTTTAGAGCATAAAAATATGATAAAGGAAGGAAAATAACAGTGTTGGTGTAAGGGCATGTTATAGTTGTGCAGGATGAATATGTTCTAGAGATCTTATGTACAGCAGTATGACTATAGTTAACAATACTATATTGTAGATTATAAATAAGCTAAGAGGGAGTGGATGTTAAGTGTTCTCACCCCCAAAAAGAGAAAGGTAGCTATGCGATGTGATGGGCATATTAATGAGCTTGATTATGGTGTTTAGTACAACATATACATATATCAAAACATCAAGCTGTATTCCTTAAATATGTATAACTTTTGTCAATTAAACCTTAGTAAAACTGAAAAATACATAACAAAAAGGTGGGTTTATTTCAGGAAAGAATAAATAATTATACCACATTGATTAAAGGAGAAATAATATTGATAAACTCAATTAGTGCAAAATAAATTAATAAAGTTCAGCACTAAGATATAAAAGCTTATTTGCAAGTGAGAATTTCTAAAAAAAAAAATCTGCATCCAGGAAGGAAAGACAAGAAATAGAAACATTTTTTAAGATCAGGATGCTGAGAGTTACTACTTCTGTTCAACATTCTATTAGAGGTCCTAGCCAGTACATGTGGAGCACTACTAAAATAACAAAAGGTATAAGTCTTGGAAAGAAAGAAAATTTTCAATAGTCACAGATCATATGATTTGCTACATAGAAAATTCAAGAGAATCTATAGATGAATACTTTTGTTTTTGTTTTTTTTTATACTTTTATTGGTGCATTATAGTCTCCTATTGTAATGTAGTTCATAGTGATAGTGACATACATGCACACAGCACTTGGTGAGTTTTCCTCGGCTCCCTTCCCACTCCCCACCTTCCCCATACAAGACATTGAGATTGAAATTGGTATTCTCACATATGTACATAAAGTCATTGGAAGTGTTTCCTTCATTAATTCTCCCTCTCCCCCCACCCTCCCCTAGACCACTTCCCTGGCTCCACTGGAGTTTCTCCTCCATTATCTAAAGTCCCTCTTCTATCCCAATTACTCCCTAGCTTCCACATATGAGAGAAAACATATGACCCTTCACTTTCTGTGACTGACTAATCCCACTTAACATAATGTTCTCCAGGTCCATCCATTTTCCTGCAAATGATATAATTTGGTTCTTCTTTATTGCTGAGTAGAATTCCATTGTGTGTATATCTGATAATTTTGTGATCCATTCATCCATTGATGGATACCTGGGTTGGTTCCATAATTTGGCTATTATGAATTGTGCTTCTAGAAACATGGATATGCATGTAATACTATAATATTCTGATTTCAGTCCCTTTGGAAAGATACCCAAGAGTGGTATAGCAGTATCATATGGTGGATCCATTCCCAATACTTTGAATTAATAAAAAAGTTTAACAAAGTGACTTAATATATGATAAAATACAAAAATCAATTTCATTTCTATATGTGCCAGCATCAAATAGAAAATGTAACTCAAGATATCTAAGAATTAAATTATAAAAGATAAAGCTGGGCGTGGTGGTGCACACTTGTAATCTCAGTACTTGGGAGGTTGAGACAGGAGGATCGCAGGTTCACGGCCAGCCTCAGCTACTTAGTGAGGCCCACTTCAACTTATTGAGACCCTGTTTCAAAATAAAAATAGGGCTGGGGGTGTAGCTCAGAGGTAGAATCCCCCTGGGTTCAATCCCCAGTACTGCAAAATTATATATGATAAAGCAAATTATAAAATTCAAAGGATAGGAATATCAAGTATCATTAAGATTTTAATTCTCCTAAAATTCTTTGTAGATTCACTGTATCACAAAAATCTCAACAAGATTTTGGCAAGTTGTTTCTAAAATTTACATAGAAGAGCAAAGGCTATAAATAGCCAAAGTAGTCCCAAAGACAAATACAGTGGGAGAGCTTTCTCTACCAGACACATTACTTGTGTGGGGCCAGTAACTAGTACATTGACACTGGGAGAGACAACAGGTAAATTGAACAGATTTGGATAATACTCCAAAGCTTATATGAAAACTTGGTATATGGCAAAAATAGTAATGCAGTTCATTAGGGAAAGTATCAACTATATAATCAATGATATTGGAGAGTTGTGTTTTTTTCCTTGAAAAATAACAAAATTTGATCCCTTCACACCTATGTGAAAATAAGAAATTTTAAGTGAATTATAAATATGAATATAAAAGATAATAGTTTGAAACTTTTTGGAGAAAACAGAATATTTCTAAGGTCTTGATGATGATAAGAAATTCTTAAATAAGGCTGAAAGACTGTAAACCATAGAAGAAAAATGTATAATTTTGACCACATTAAAATAAAGAGCTTCTGTTCATCAAAAAAATATAAAGAAGCCGGGCGTGGTGGCGCATGCTTGTAATCCCAGTACTTTGGGAGGCGGAGACCGGAGGATCCGGGTTCGCGGCCAGCCTCAGCTCTCTCTCTCCCTGTCCCTCTCTCTCTCTCTCTCTCTCTCTCTCTCTCTCTCTGTCTCTCCTTAGTGAGGCCTTCCGCAACTTTGTGAGACCCAGTTTCAAAATAAAGTATAAAAAAATAGGGCCAGGGATGTAGTGCGGAGGTAGAATGCCCCTGTGTTCAATCCCCGGTACCGCAAAAAAAAAAAAAAAAAAAAAAAAATATATATATATATATATATATAAAGAAAATGATAAACCACATACTGAGAATAAGTATCTGTTACACATAGCTGACAAAGAGTTTTTATTCTCCTGTAAGTGAATAACTAAAAACCAAGCAATCCAATAGAAAAATGGGCCAAAGACTTGAGCAGGCATTCCAGAGGAAAAAATACACACATAGCCTTGAATCATAGGAAGTGATGGTCAGCTGTCACCATCCCTCCACAGCACACTTACACTTACAAAGGGGAAAAGAAACTACAGTAGAGCTCTTGTGGCAGACACTACCTTGTGATTAAAGTGATTATCAGTGCAAACTGTAATCATACATCACCTGACCACACGCAGGAAGACCACAGAGACAATTCTGTGGTAGTCCTGTCAAAGGCACAGGACTCTGCTCAAACCAGGAGGAAATAGGAGGCAGGTTCCAATTAACATACATTCTACAATATAACTGTCCAGTTAGCCTCGGAAGCACCCCAAGAATTGACTGAGGTGCTGAGAAAGAAGAATAAAGAGATGTAACTACTAAGGGAATGTGTGATTTTAGACATTTTGTTACAAAGGATATTATTGGAACAATTGGAAACTTGGAGAATAGATGGCAGTAATATATCAATGTTAATTTTCTGCTTTAGAGTTGTGGTTAAGTAGATGTTCATAAAGACATTTAAGTTCATCAAATACTAAAGTATTCAGACATAATTGGGAAATCATATAAGTAACTTATTTTCAAATGATTTCATTTCTATAACTTTCTTTCAACACAAAAATGGTAACATAGATTTTTAAAAATATTTTTCAACCTTACAGAAAGATATCACCTAAAACTATTTTGGCACAAACTTTAAAGTTTTGATAGTATCAAGTGTTGATAAGGAATTGGTCAACTGGAAATTTCATAGACCATTAATGGGAGTGGAAATTAGTTCAAACATTATTCAAAGCAATTTGACATCATTTTGTTAAAGAAAATTAAACATTCATGTTGTATAACCCAAGAATTCATATTATAAAAAGAGGAATCCTAGTATAAATGCTCCAAGGAATTTATATAAAATGTTCATAGCAGCATTATTTTAGCAAAAATAATACAAAATAAATTCTATCATTGCACAATACAATATGCACTCCTAACACTGAAAATTAATGAATCATATAGATGAATATTGAGTAAGAGAAACAAGTCTCAGAAAACTAGCGACAGTGCGATTCTATTTTTATAACACTAAAAACAAAAGCAGCATTTATACAAGATACTATTTAGAAATATTTATAGAAACAATAAGGCAAGGGGATGATCGATAGGATACACAGTAAGTTCATATCTCTGGGTGGGCAGCAGACAGGATGTAACTACAGTGGTAAATTTGGGTTTTTAAGTTGGGAGGCAGCATTGCAAGAGTGTGATTTATTATTGTGCTTTCTAACATGTGTATGTTACATGTAATATGTATGGTATACATATCAAATATTGTGTGAAGTTATTTTTAAATAACTGAAATCATTGAGGAATGGTTTATGGTAACAAGTTTGGATTTTTTCCTTTTGATGCTAGTAAGAAAATATTTTAAGGCTGGAGAGAAAGGGGGAAGATGAAAGACAGGAATTTTTTTTTTTTTACTAATGTAGTCAAACAGTAAACAAAAGCAAACCCCAGGCTGAACCATCAAACTATAGCTTAGTTCTAAGGACCTTGGTTATTTAAGATTATTTTAAACTGTCTCTACCTCCCTCAGCATCAAAGTACAACAGGGATAGTTACATGCAACATGCTAGATTCTTTTTTTGTGTATGTGGTGATACTCAGGTTTGAACCCAGGGTCATGATTCCATTGAGCTACATGCCCAGCCCTTTTTTATTTTTGGTTGTGAGACAGGGTCTTGCTAAGTTACCCATGTTGGCCTCCTGCTTCAAGTCTCCTGAGTCACTAGAATAACAGGTGTGTGCCACAGTGCCTGGCTCCTAGACACTTTTGATACCATGTGTCCTCCTGGTATAGTTTCCTAACCAAAGTGCTCTGTAAGAGTAGTTTTTGGTGTGCTGATTCTCTTTGTTATAAAAATTCTATTTGAACAAGAAAATTAAGCTCCTTTAAAAAAGGAAAATGGAAAGATCTGGAGAGCATTATGTTAAGCGAGATTAGCCAATCACACAAAATGAAGGGTCATATGTTTTCATTAATATGAGCAACTTAGGGAGTAGTGGGGACACAAAAGGGACTCCAATGACAATGGAGAACCCTCAGTGGTGCAAGGGAAGGGGTACAAGGGAA
>PVJS01040057.1:0-18621 GCA_004027185.1 Glis glis | reverse complement strand
AGGAGGAGGAGGGGGAGGAGGGGGAGGAAGAGGAGGAGGAGGGGCTATTTAACCATTTGGGGGTCCTCAACTGTCCCTGGAAAAAGTAAGCTATGTAGTTTAAATCAATGTCCTGATATACAGGGATGCCTATGAATGCCCTGGGATTCCCCTTATTGATAAATGGCATGCTGTTCCTTAAATCAGAAAAAAACCTATAGCCCACTATCTCAGGGGCAGTGAAAATCAACCATCAACAGCACATGTGCTATATCTTTAATTTTTCTTATAATTTGCTACACATTATGGGCAAAATAGAGGTATTATTTAATTTAAAAGGCTTTCCCTAGAGATTCAGAAAACTCAGTCAAAGATTGCTTAAAAATTATGAAATATTAGATTGGTTTTGAAAATTATCATACCTGAATAATCCCACAAGATTTATTGGGCAGATAATTTAAACCTGCAAGTAATTTTTCATTCAAAAGGTATCTAATGATTGTAAGATCATCATTTCTATCTACTCTCACATCTTCATGATATAATCATAATTTAATTTACAAATATGTAGTAGTGCTATGTCTTAATGAAATAAAGTCCCAATCAATCTTGTCACTGACTTATTGGGTGTCTGTACACATTACTTTTTATAATGCATAATTATAGGTGATAATTCCTTTTCAATCACATTTTAAAACCCATCTTTCAGCCTGGTGTGGTGGTGTACATCTGTAATCCCAGTACTTAGGAGGCTGAGACAGGAGGATCACAAGTTGGAGGCCAGCCACAGCAACTTTGTGAGACTCTGTTTCAAAATAAAAAATAAAAAGGAATGGAAGTATAATCTGGAGGTAAAATGCTCCTGAATCTAATCTCTAGTAGTGTGTGCAAGCACACACACACACACACACACACACACACACACACAATCTCTGATAGGGCTATTATGGGAACAAATAAAATAATTATTAGGAAAATGCTTGCCCCTCCCACCCCAACATGACAGGCTCTAAATCTGTCAACCCAGTCTTCTACCTCTTTTGATTTTAAACAAACCAGGGAGAGCTTCCACCACCTCTCTAAATAAACATTCAGAATAATCTTCCCAGTCCAGAGATTTAATTGAGCCTATATTCCTCTAGGGTTTTATATGTGTTTCTTTATTTATGTGTATATATAAATACATATATATGTACATATATATGTATATATGTATAGATGTATATACTTTTTATATATAAATATAATATATATATACTTTTATTAGTGCATTGTAATTATACATCATAGTGCGGAGCAAAGTGACACAAAAATACATGCACACAGCACCTGTTATATTTCCTTCCTTCTCCCCCCATACATGTTAATGAGATTGGTAGTGATACCTTCATACATGGACATAAATCATTGTTGGAACCGTTTCTTTCCTCAATTATCCTTTTTCCCCTCCCTACCTTCCTCCTCCAATCCCCTTCCTCTATTCTACTAGTCTCTCTCCTCTTTTATCTGATGTCCCTTTTCTTTCTTTCTTTCTTTCTTTCTTTCTTTCTTTCTTTCTTTCTCTCTCTCTCTCTCTCTCTCTCTCTCTCTCTCTTTCATTTGCTCTCTATCTTGCACGTATGAGAGAAAATATACAACCTTTGACTTTGAGACTGGCTGATCTCACTTAGCATAACATTCTCTAGTTCCATCCATTTTCCTGCAAATGACAAAATTTTGTTCTTCTTTATGACTGAGTAAAACTCCATGGTGTATATATACCACATTTTCCTTATCCATTCATCTGTTGACAGACACCTAGGTTGGTTCTATAATTATTTGTTTATTGTGAGCTGTGCTTCTATGAACATGAGTATGCATGTATCAATATAGTATTCTGGCTTTCTTTTGGAAAGGTACTGAGGAGTGATACAGCAGGTTTTGAGTATGACATTTAACATGATGAGCAGATGCCTTGGCTTTCATTGGTTGGCAGCAGAATTATAGTGGATCTTAGAATATTCGGACACAGTTCTGGTGTTTGGAATGAATTGGGAGGGTGGTGATGGTTGAGAGTGAGGTTGGAGTAGAAATGTGAAGGAGACTTGATAGTTAAAGGGACTACTGAAGCTGGGCGTGGTGGTGCATGCTTGTAATCCCAGTACTTGGAGGCTGATACCGGAGGGTCTGGGTTCGTGGCCAGCCTCAGCTACTTAGTGAGGCCCTCTGCAACTTAGTGAGACCCTGTTTCAAAATAAAGAATAAAAAATAGGGCTGGGGGTGTAGCCTGGAGGTAGAATGCCCCTGAGTTCAATCCCCAGTACTGCAAAAAAAAAAAAAAGGGGGACTACTGAAATAGAAAATATTAGTCAGGACTAGTTAATTTCAGGTGACCCCATCTCTCCCTCTTTAAACAAAAAACAGAAAGGGCTTATGGGTTGGTTGAACTGGGAAGTTCAAGGGCCTATATAACCAGTTTTAGCTCGCTGTGCATCCATTGGCTTGTCTTCTCACTATTTTGACTTTGTTTTTAGGCAGGTTCTCTACACTGGCTCTGGCATGAGGGCTCTGGCAATGCCAGGACCTCTTGACCCATGAAGAAGAGCTGACTACCATCTCCAAAACTAATTTAAAAAAACATGGACAAGGACTCCCACTTGCAAATCTTAGACTCTAATCCTACCCTTCAGACCAGGATGAAAAAATGGGCATAGAAAATCAAGATCTGTAAGTGTTTTAGCATTGGATAGTTGCTGAGATGGAGGTCATAGAGAGAGAGGGAAAAGATAATCAATGTGATTGATAAATTCGTCAGGGCCACATGGAAAGGAAAGGGGTTCCCCAAAGGCAAATGTGCTAGATGAGGACCAGGATCCTGGCCCAAAACCCATGTATGATTCTTCAGGATCAACCATAGGTAATTATAAAGCCTTTACCTGCAGGTCTCAGGGGGAACATCTGCCCTCTTCACCCCGGGTTTGGGGCATCGCAGTTTCCGAAGGCAGTTGCAGTGGAGCATGCATATCCTCCTGACTGGCCGTGCTCTTCCACATAGGTGTACCCCTAGCTTGTTGACCTCAGTGACTGTGTGTGTGTGTGTGTGTGTGTGTGTGTGTGTGTGACTGGGCTACACCTCCTGCCCTTTTTATCTTTATTTTGAAAATATTCATGCTAAGTTGCTGAGGGTCTCACTAAGTTGCTGGGGCTGGCCTGGAACCTGTGATCCTCCTATCTAGGCCTCCCAAATACTGGGGTTACAGGCATGCACCACCACACCCCACCTCCAGTGGCCTCTTCACAGGATTTGGGTCAAGGCACCTCTGGTACCTGTACTAAAACCTCCTTGTAATCCCAGTACTTGGGAGGCTGAGACTGGAGGATCAGGGTTCGTGGCCAGCCTCAGCTACTTAGTGAGGCCCTCTGCAACTTAGTGAGACCCTGTTTCAAAATAAAAAATAAAAAATAGGGCTGGGGGTGTAGGAGGCAGAATGCCCCTGGGCTCAATCCCCAGTACCACAAAAAAAAAACCCTCCTTGTGGAGGTCAGAAACGACCTTGAAGATACTTTTCTCCACTCCAACTCATTACTTTTTGGCATCCCTACCTTCTTCTCTCTTGCCCTCCCTTCCTTCCAACCCCACTCCATCCCCAAAACCCCACTCAGGTTCATAGAACTGGAGCATTCTTTTGTTTGGAACATCCTTGGCAGAGAAACTACCTCCACAGCTGTGTTGATTCATTTGACCTTCAACTGGTGCCATTCCATGGGGATGGGTGGGGGTGGAATAGAAGGTAGTTCACCTTTTCTCTGGTTTAGCTTCTTGCTTGTGCTGTTGCAGTAGGTGATTAAAGGCTTCCCTCTTACTTTCATCTAGACTTTTTGTTTTCATCAATCACTCCAACACCTGCCAGCTCAGCCTTCTCCAGCTCAGCTGACAAATTGATGCAGTAGTAGTCGACAAAGCAGAATAGGGTTCGGGAAGGATAAAGACTGAAGATCCTCCAGGGCCCTTCAGGGAGTATCTATCTAGTGGGGTCCCTTCAAGCATTCTAGAGGGGTGCAGTGTATCATTTTCTAGAATCTGATGGTGCCACTCCTTAAGCAAGTCCTTAAGCAAGTCCTTAAGCCCTTAAGCAAGCCCAACTGTATACTTTCGTACTTCATGGAGACATTTGTCAGAGGAAATAAATACTTAAATTCCAACAAGATAAGAGCGGTTAGTTCTATGAACCCAATGACAAGTGTTTCCAATATTTCTACTATTTTAATTAAACTATTTAAGATTCTGGAGATATAAAGTCTATGAAAATACAAATATTTTGAACAATATTACTTTCCTACTTGAGACATATAACCTATACATAAATCCCATTGAATAGATTATAATCTCATAATTGATCAATCATCCAATCATAATGATTTAGTTTTTTATTTCTTGAATTATGCTAGGCATTTTTATTTTTATTTTTTTGTGGAACTGGGGATTGAACCCAGAGATATTTTACCTCTGAGCTACACTCCAGCCCTATTTTATTATTTATTTTGAAACAGGCTCTCACTAAGTTGCTGAGAGTCTCGTTAAGTTGCTGAGGCTGGCCTCAAAACTACGATCCTCCTGTCTCAGCCTCCCAAGGACCAGGATTACAGGTGTGTTGCCACCATGCTTTGCTTATGCTAAGCATTTAAGAGGGATAAAGGAGCTCTAAAATGGAATTTCTCCTCAAGTTTACTTGGGGGTAACAAGATGATAATATATATGGAAATATACACAAGAGAACTTTAGTTTATAATTACCTGCTAATGTGGGTGATTAAGATTCAACAGGTTGCAGGAATCCAAAGGACCTATCAAGGAGTGGAGGAATAATCTAGAAAGACTTCTCATGCCTTGGCTCTGGGCTCCTGATGCCTCTGACACCTGGCTCCATCCACATTTTCTCCTCTGCTTCAACCATTCATCCTCTTAGTACTGTCTCACAGCACATAAACACTGAAGTCATTTTTTGACTTCTTTAATTACTGTCCTATGTAGCAAGAGTTGTTTTCAATCAGCCTCCACTTTACCTCCTGTTAGGTGATTGTACAAACATAAAAAATAATTATCTTTACATACGATAATAATTTCATTTAGCAATGTGCTCCATCGATTTCTCTGCTCATCTCTTTTCTTCTATAGGGGAAGTACGTGAGGTGACTAGGTACATGTCTCCCAGAGCCTTTCTACTGAGGTTTAAGCCCAAGGTCTGCCAGTTCCTAGTTGTGAGAAAATTATATATCTTTCTCATGAATAAGTTTTCTTAATAATAAAATGGAGCTAATAACAGTACCTGTCTCATTGCATTGTTGTAGGAATGAATTGAGTTAATAATATAATCACTGAAAACTGTGCCTTACAGAGATTAATTACTCAAGAATTATTTGCTGTTATTTACATTATCCATTGCCTCCACCTGAAATTTTTTTCTTCTTGCTTAAGAGCAATGTTTAAAGATGGCTTAAGTCAGCTTCGTGTTAACTCTTCTGGTTTTATGTTTTAAATGTTTTATTCTCTCCTTAAGCTTACATGGTAATACACCTGAATATAGAAGTCTAGGTTGGTAATTATTTTTATTCAGTGCTTTGAACATATTACTCCGTTGACTTTGACATTTATTGTGACTTATAGGAAATCTACAGTCAATCTAATTTCTATTCCTTTTAAGGTAGTCTGTATTTTGTCTGGATCTATTTCTGATTCATCGTTTATTATGCTTTTGAAATATAGACTTTAGAATTCCAGACATATGTATTTGAAGCCTTTCTCAGAATGCTCTATAAATGAATTTATCTGGATTTAGTTTCTCTTGTAGTATTTGATTTTTCATATGTCTTAGAAGTTTGATTTGCAGGTTTATTTTGAGTGGTAGGTGTTCTGTTTGCTTTCTCTTTTCTTCTTTGAACTTTTTTCTTCTTCTAGATTTTTCCAGACTCCTCTTCTCAGACTCCTATATAAAACTAGATCTTCTGAATATGTCCCACGATCCTGTGCTCTTAGCGACTTTGATTGTTATCGAAATCAGTGTAACATCCTGATTATTTCCTTACCTCCAATTTTGTCCTTTTCCACCAGCATCTTTTCTGGCAAGTGTAACCCTCTCTGACATTCTCCAGACTCCCATCATACAGATTTTCTAAAAAAATAGAAATTTGAACACAGTACTCGCTTCCTTGAAAGCCTTCAAATGGCTCCTTGCTGCTTCCATATTTCCAGAATACTGTGTTCTGTATGACCTAACAAATTATTCTATGGTGGACTCCTGCCACCTTTACCAGCTTCATTACTCACCATCTTCCTCTTTAGTCCTATCATTGCATCCTGAACTTCTTGAAATACCACGAATGTGCTGTGTTCAGAACCTCTGTGACCTTCTCTCATGCTAACTTTTGATTATAGCATTGTCCCCACATCTCCCCTTGCTTCACCTTTATTTTCTATCTATTTGAGTCATCAGTCAAAATGCTGCTTAGTTATGACCTTCTCAAGGAAACTATATAGGCTTATCTTCCCACTTTCCTCTTATTCCTTAGAATTTTCTTTCCTCACAGACATAGAAAAATAAGTCCTTAAATTCATTTGGAACAACAAAAAACCAAGAATAGCCAAAGTAGTTCTCAGCAACATGAACCATGCAGGAGGCATCACGATACCTGACTTCAAACTATACTACAGAGCCATAGGAATAAAAACAGCATGGTATTGGCACAATACACATAGACACAAGACACATAGACAAATGGAGCAGACTAGAAGACTAAGAAACAAATCTGTACACTTACAGCCAATTGATTTTTGACAAAGGAGTAAAAAACATACACTGGAAAAAAGATAGCCTATTCAGCAAATGCTGTTGGCAAAACTGGTTAACCACATGTAGAAAAATGGAGATAAACCCCACTTTCTCACCCTGCACAAAAGTCAATACAAGATGGATCAAAGACCAATTAGACCAGAGACCTTGCAGCTACTTGAGTACATAGGTTCAACTCTTCAACACATAGGCACAGGCAAAAACTTCCTCAAGACCCCAAAAGCACAAGAAGTTAAAAAGAGATCAATACCTGGGATTGCATTAAACTGAAGAGCTTCTGCACAGCAAAGGACACTATCAAGAACCTCAACATAGAGCTGACAGAATGGGAGGAGATTTTTGCCAGCAACTCCTCTGATAGAGGACTAATATCTAGAATATACAGAGAACTCAAGAAACTTGCCGCTAAAAAAAAAAAACAACCCGATCAAAAAATGGGCAAGTGAACTAAATAGACACTTCACAGAAGAAGAAATACAAATGGCCAATAAATGTATGAAAAAATGTTCAACATCATTAGCAATCAGAGAGATGCAAATCAAAACTACACTGAGATTTCACCTAACCCCAATTAGAATGGCAATCGTTAAAAACACAAGTAATAACAAATGCTTGCAAGGTTGTGAAGAAGTAGGAACTCTAATACACTGTTGGTGGGATTGCAAATTAGTGCAACCACTTTGGAAAACAGTGTGGAGGATCATCAGAAGACTGGGAATGAACCTACCATATGACCCAGCAATACCACTTCTAGGTATCTACCCAAAAGAATGGAAACCAAACTACCAGACTAATGCATGCATATCTATGTTTATAGATACACAATTCACAATTGCCAAACTATGGAACCAGCCAAGATGTCCATCAACAGATGAATAGATCACAAAACTATGGGATATGTACACAATGGAATTTTACGCAGCCATAACGAACAAAATCACATCATTTGCGGGGAAATGGATGGAACTAGAGAACATTATACTAAGTGAGATTAGTCAGACACAAAAAGTGAAAAGTTGGATGCTTTCCCTAATATGCAGAAGCTAGGGAGTATAGGGCATAGGAGGGACTCCAGACAAAGTTGGAGAAAACCTCATATGAGTAAATAAGGTGACCTAACTGAGGGAGATGAGAGGGGGAAGAGGGAAGCACCCTAATGCGCAGGATGTACATACACAAACTTATCAAAGTCAACTACTATGCTGAGCAGGACAAGGAGGGAAGGGGGAGGAAATGGGGGTGGGAATTACGGGAGGGCTAAATGAGCGATGTGTGCATGTATACGTCTACCACCCTGAAACTCATCAAGATGTATGATTACAATGCACCAATAAGTAAATAAGAAAAAAAGCCATAAAACACTATGAATCAAATGTCTGACAGATACAAAGAAGGACACAGAGAAGCCGGGAGTGGTGGCGCAAGCTTGTAATCCCAGTTCTTTGGGAGGCAGAGACCAGAGGATCAGGGTTCGTGGCCAGCCTCAGCTCTCTCTCTCTCTCTCTCTCTCTCTCCCTGTCTCTTTCTCTCTCTCTACTTAGTGAGGCCCTCCGCAACTTCGTGAGAGCCGGTTTCAAAATAAAGTATAAAAAAATAGGGCTGGGGGTGTAGCGCAGAGGTAGAACGCCCCTGGGTTCAATCCCCGGTACCACAAAAAAAAATAAAATAAAATAAAATAAATAAATAAATAAGAAGGACACAGAGTACATTAGGAGAAGTTTGCTTTTAAATATTGTACATTTCCAAAGAAAAATTTTACACTGGGGGGCAGTTTTACTGAATATTTTAATAAAAGAGTTTTCTTTATGGAAACATAAAAAAATTTCTTTCATAGAACATTGTAAAGAGCCATAGAACCCAGTCTACCACCATCATTATGTTCCTGTGAAAACGGTCTTCCTATCATCCTTTCAGCTTCTTGAGGCCAAAAGCTATCCCTTTTTTATATATTTATTAGCACATTCTAATTATATATCACAGTGAGATTCAAACATCCATGCACACATCACTTGGTCTGTTTCCCTCTGTATCCCACTCTGCTCCCTGCTAGATAGAATGTAATTTTACTCAGCCATAAAGAACAAACTTTTGTCATTCACAAGAAAATGGATGGAACTAGAGAATAGTTTGTCAGTGAGATCATGTGTATTCTCTGATATGTGGAAGCTAGAGAGAAAATAGGAAACAAAGGGGACTTCGGATAAATGAGGAGAGCAACCAGTAGAACAGTGGAAGGGGATTGGGGGAGGGGGTGGGGAGTGGAAAAAGGAGGTTTGATGAAGAAAATAGTTCAAATAATGCTATGTCTATCTATCAAGGCATCCCTCCAATCTAGCTATCTCTTTCTTTTACCTTGTTAATCTGTCTTCCCAGAACCTAGCATTGTGTCTACCCTGGAGCAAGTGCTCAGTAATTTTTGAACTAATGTGTGAATGGATGAGTAGGAGCCAGAGGTATGCTGGGTAACTAGTGGGTGCTACAGAAAGGATAAGAAAGCCAAGGGAAATAGGAAGTGTCTGAGGAATAGTCCTGGAGCCCTTTTAGAGTTGCCAGATGCCAACATTATTGATGAAGGCTTAGGTAGGGTGACCTGGCTGATGACATAGAGCCACACTTACATATACGGAGCCCCAGACATCTCCCGATAGCTGGCATTACCTGGTCTATAGTAAATGCTGGGACATGGACATGATGAGACAAGACCTCTCCCGAAGAGGAGTCAGAGAGGGAGCTGTAGATGATTAAAATGATAACGCTAAGATATCATGGGAGTTGCTAACACACATCAATGAGCAGAGGCCAGAAAACAGAGGAGAATGAATAACAGCTTA
Organism: Glis glis; assembly: GCA_004027185.1. Classification (NCBI taxonomy): domain Eukaryota; kingdom Metazoa; phylum Chordata; class Mammalia; order Rodentia; family Gliridae; genus Glis; species Glis glis. The sequence goes on along the minus strand of PVJS01040057.1, from coordinate 8,985 downwards.
TGGGAATCAGAAAAGGCTTCATGGAGGAGGTGACATTTCTGTTTTCAAGGATGAGCAGGAATTTAGGCGGGAACTAAATGAAGACCTTATAGAAGAGGGTGGTATGGACAACCATATATGTGCTAAATTGGGTGGTTTAGGCTTTAAAGGCATTTTTTTTGTTTGTTTTTTAACTATGAAATACAGGATGATATAGCACAGAGTCCTACCCTTGGTGTTTGAAAACCTTGGTTTGGGTATTAGTTTCCTCCTTGACCAGCTGAGGTTCTGTTGAGTTTAGTGTCACCTGTGTGTGTGTGTGTGTGTGTGTGTGTGTGTGTGTGTGTGTGTGCGTGTGTGCATGTGTGTGCACGCGCGCTACTGTGAATTGAACCCAGAGACATTTTACCTCTGAGCTACACTCCAGCCCTGTATTTTATTATTTTTTTTTTGAAGCAGGGTCTAAGTTACTGAAGGTCAAGGCTAGCCTCAAACCTGCAATCCTCCTGTCTCAGCCTTCCAAGTACTGGGGTCACAGGTGTGTTCCACCGTGACCAGCTTGGTGTCACCTTACGAATAGTTCTTAATATTTCAGAGTTTCGGTTTCTTCATCTGCAAGATGATGACAGCCACAGATTTCCATCTGGAGTGTCTGGGAGCAGTAAGTCAGTGAACAGTTGTAAGAGCTTTTTGTAAACTAAGAAGTTTTTATTTATTTTGATTTGGATAATGTAAATATTTAAGAGTAGCTATATAAATAATGAGGTCTTTATCTTTCACCAGGATGTCTGAGTATTAAATAGTCCACATAAATTTCGGGAACCAAAATAAGAATGAAAATAATCCAAAAGCAAAATCCGCCAGCCCTCTTTGCTTCTCCCTAGAGATGAGGAAATCTTTTCACATGTTCTGATCTCCAGCAGGACTGGCTGTGCTTCAAGGTCTAATTGAAGAGCTTCTGAGTTTAGAAGTCTCACCCTGTCTAAAAAAGGATGAGATTTCTATTTCACACGTGCCATTGTGCCACAAGGGGGTAGGGGAGCTCTGTGTAAGTCTTGGCCATGTGCTCTTCCTAACCAAACCCCTTGACGAAAACATAAGATTGAAAAAAAACCCTCACATTGAATTTTAATAGATATTTAATTTAACAGATATCGTCTATACCATCTACATTTCTACTATCGTTTTTCTTATAATTAACATCTGTCCAGAGACTTCAGCAACGATATGAAAGACCAACATATTTAAGATCTGCCTTTCTGCCTAATGATCAGCAGGATAGTTCTAGAGGGCCAGAGTGGGTGACCTTAGGGTTGGAAGATTTGGTTACAAAGGCCACCTTTCATTAATCTGAACAGATAGCCACAGGGCAATGTGAATCTTCCACAACTGGATTTTATCACAGCAAGTTCCCTTCAATGTACGCCCATTAAAAAGAATTAAAAAAAAACTTTAAAAAAAAATCTTCTGTTCATTACGCACTTCTTAAATGAAGAAGAAAACAAAATGACTAGATGAAAGAGGAACCGACTAATCCCTTCAGGAATGCATTTAAAAAAATTGTTCACAACGTGTGTGCCTCTTAAGCAACATGCCTTAAAAAATATAACTAGTCGAAGCATGCAGTAGTAAGGCTATGATGTCATTCCTGGATAAGGTGTCCCTCCTCAGTGCTGAGGTTGTCCAGGGCACAAACCAAGGAGCTACTCTGTGTGGTACAGGAAAACACAGCTGGGACACCGGGGAATTCCTTCTAGGACCCACAGTCCAAGTCCAATTATTTACCTTTAGTGTTATGGGGCTAATAGATTCCACCTGCAGTATGCTGGCTATGACACCCCCTTTGGGTCTATGCTCCTGAAACACTGAATGCCCAGCACCTACCTTTTCTTCATATTTTCTTACTTTTCAGTTTGAGATATTAACCTATCTCTACCTTGAGTTCAGACAACTTCATTTGTTTGGTGGACTTCAACACGATGTCATTAAGGTTTCACATCCTTATTTCTCAAATGCTTAGAGAAGAAAACAAAGCTCTGTGTGCACGATGGCTTGGGTATAGACTCATGGAGTCACAGTGTCCACCCCTCCCCTCGTGGCACACAGCCGCTCTGGGCCCACAAGCAATCTGTCTGTAATAAGTGACAGATTCTGCCTCCTATAAAGGAAAGGGCCGGAGGAGAGCAGCCCAAACCCAGTACAATAGCGAGGCAGGTGCTCTGGTCAGGCCCGCTCTACCAGGAAACGTTTCTGGAATGCATGACCAATTTGGTTTCAGAGCAGAATACTCCCTTTAATGGACAGAAAACACTAACCTTTTCTTTTTCCTTTTTCCTTCCCTCATACCCCCACCCTATTGACTCCCCAGTTCCAACAAGCCTCCTTTCACTTTAACCCTTTCAAAGGATAAAGGGCCAGGCTTCAATCTGCACACACCCATCCATCCATACATTGCTCTGCTAACAACCCAGGAAGAGGAGTGAACAATCATTGGCAAGGAGGACAAATACACGCTCAGCGGAGGAGCACTGTGGCATGATGGGTCACTTTCCCTTTTACATGCTCATTTTAATACAACTTCAGGAAGCACACTTTTACTGGAAGGCCTGGAATATGAAATTTCTGGAAATAAGGGCCCTGAAAGGTAAAATATGATTATTAAAGACAAAATATCAAAATCACAAAAATCACATTAAAATCACATTTATTTCTTTGGAGATCATTTAAGTGAAATTAAAAATCTCACTAGGAGGAATTTCTGATGTTGGTAATGTTTTCATGATACTAATTGAATGAAATAATGAATAATACTGTTATTACTATGAGTTTTTCTCATGTATATGTGTGCATACATATATATTATGTATACATATATATATATATAATATATATTATGTATACATATATATATAATATATATGGCAACACTGGATTGTCTATTATTTGATATACCAGTTTTTCCCACACAAAGAAAATGGCCATATCTTGGGAGAAAATAATTATCCAATATTCCAATTAAAGTCTACATATGCTTACCCTTTCTCTATTGACAAAGCAAGACTTGAATAGATTCACATACTTTCTGTTCTATGCAACAGTCTTTGAAATGCGGTGATAGAGAGTAACGTATATTAACAGTAATAGGGGTTTCCCCTCCGAGAGTTGTTGTAACTTATCTTTGAAGTTAAGCTCATTTATCATGGGGAGAATAGACCCCCAAAAAGTACAGCAGCCGCAGCATCCAGCCTGAGGCAGAGTTAGAGATTTCCAATAGCTGCCGTAAAGAAACATTTTGAAAATGCGTTCACTGCTGCACCGATAAATCTTAAAACAGAAGAGTTTTAATTACAGAGGATGGCAAAGCCACGATTTTTCAAATGAACCCCAAAGTATGACTGGAGAGAGCTTTCCTTCCACTCCCATGCTGCCCAACCCGAGATACGTGTATCTATCTTCTTCATCTGGGAACAATAGTCTGCTTTTTAAGCAGGACTCCTGGAGGATATCTTCATTTGTAATGTAGTATCGGGGAGAAACAATGGAACTGAAATATAGTAAGTCAATCTATATGCATGCATGAGGAGCAAAGAATGGGAGAGGTGCGACGTGAATTCTTTGGGGGCATATTGCAGATTGTATATACGAGAGGACGTGTTATGCATGTCTATGCAGCTTTCTCGCATGGACATGTGGACATTTGCTCCTCTGTGGCTTGATCCTCCACAGCCTGCTTTTTCAAAGAAAGAGAAAATATTAGTGAAATTTGTGTCCTAAGACTAAAAGTGAACTGTTTTATTTTTCGAAGAAAAAAATATATATATATGAGGCTAATGAAATTAGGGGTTGTTTAAATCAGAGGCAATTAAAATGCACACATTTCTTTTCCTAGAATCTGCAATTGTATTCAACATTTGCAGTACAACGCCTGCCTGTAGGATAAATAATTTAATGGGTTTTGTGATTTGGTACTAAAAGCATAACAAAATCCTACAGCTGTAGCCTCATTTTTCTCCACACTCAAACTGTTTCCTTCTTAAATTGCATATTTTGTACAGTTTCTTTAAAAAAAAAAGAACACAAAGTAGGTTCTACATCTTTGAGAACCAATTTCCAACATAATAGGTAATTGTACATAATTACAGGAGTTTCAGAAACTGAAACAAGAAAACAAAACAAAATAAAATCTCTTCCCACCCAGGTCCTTCTTTCTTCTTAGAGATTGGGATTAAATCACCATCTGATTTTATTCACTTTTACCCTTTATTGCAACCAATGATACATGCTGAGAATGACAAAATGTGAAAATCACCCTAACTACTTCTGATGTCTACTCATTTAATATTAATTTACCATTTTGACTATGAGAGTGTAAGGATGGGTTTCTTATATATTTCTTTCATTTTTACGCTTTTATTTTTATTTTTTAACCTGTGCCACATTACAAGGGAACGTGGTCAGCTTAAGCCTTTGCATTTTGAATTATTTTACTGTTTTCTGCACCCACACTCAAGTGCTTCCTCATATTCATTGATTCACATACTCAGAATGAGACTAAGGGCCAAAGGAACACACAACCCAATACAGAGAATATCAAACTTTCAAACAGGAAGAGCGGAAAGTAATAGTGGACAGTGTCTTCCCACATCTTTTCCTTTTTGGGGGGGTCTTCGTGGTGGAAGTAGATTGGGACCTGGGCAGAGGTAAGATCCCACTCAAAAGCTTTCGTGATGGTGAGTTTCACAGCTGGAAAGCTGAGCTGCTGGGGTTTCCTGTGTTTGTGGCAAACTGTTAGTTCTTTTTTCTCTCTGTGCTTTCTCCCAGACAGAAGATTGGAGATTGGAAGAGTTTTTAGAACTTTCTACCATCCTTTCCTTATTTCTCCAAGTTAAAAATAAACACATTCCATTCTGTGGATGGGTAAAATTAGCTGGACTGTCTTTTAGCTTATAAGGTAGCTGTGACAGATGCCAAATGGCTTACAAACTGGCCATTTCTCGGATTCCAGGAGGAGGAAATGGGGAGGGGGTTAGTCTTTCAACCCAGAGAATGGGCTGCATTGTTTCTTACAAGGCGCATCTTTTCTGCCCAACCCCAAGTTACTTTTCTTCTATAACAGTAGTGTCACTGATTGGCACTTAAAATGAATAACACACATATTAGAAGTGTGCAGATATATTTTTCTCAAACTATAGACTTAAGAATTAAAGTGTCTGAACCAAAGGTACATAATAAGAAATGTATTAGGGAGTTAAGGTCATTTTTCTTCTTTTTTTTCCCCCCCAGAGACATCAGGGAGCATTAGGGATATTGGTAATTCAATATTCATCTCTTTGTGCAAGGTTAGAAGTCAGTAAATAAGCCAGGTGTGTGGTGGTGCACACCTGTAATCCCAGTGCTTGGGAAACTGAGGCAGGAGGATCACAAGTTCTAGGCCAGCCTCGGCCACTTAGTGAGACCCTGTTTCAAAACAAAGAAGGATGAGAGTGCAGCTCAGAGGTAGAGCACCCCTGTGTTCAATACTTAATAACATGCACACCTACATACACACACACTCCACGCACACACACAAATCCCCACAAAAATACCCTCAAGAATAGGAGAGGTGTTAGCATGTCTAGAACAAATAGCTTCTGGTTTCAAAATACGAGCAGGAAGCCAGGCATGGTGGTGCATGCTTGTAATCCCAATACTTGGGAGGCTGAGACCAGAGGATCCGGGTTCGCAGTCAGCCTCAGCTACTTAGTGAGGCCCTCTTAGTGAGTCCCTGTTTCAAAATGAAGAATAAAAAATAGGGCTGGGGGTATAGCTTGGAGGTAGAACGCCCCTGGGTTCAATCCCCACTACCGCCAAAAAAAAAAAAAAAAAACAAGCAGGAAAAGATTAGATGTTCTGATTCCTGTTTTGCACAGTTCAGAAAAGGTCAGAACTGGGGTAGAAAGACAATGCCCGAGAGGCAATGTGCAGAAAGAAACCTGCCTTACCCTTGAACCTGCAGCAACTTCCTTAGAGAGGCAACTTTCCCAATGCCTCTGAGCCTCACGTCCCTCAGCCGCAAAATGCTACTACTAGTGAGTTCTACTTCTTAAACTACTACATTGAGTCTCTATAAACATGGCTTCCACTAGTCTATATGAAGGCAGGGACACATAATGACTTCAGAATGTGTCACCTCATGCTTCAGTCATTGGTATAGCTGTATTTTGATGTACTGTGAAGTTTTCATCTATCTCTCTTTAGCTCTTCTGGGGTGTCTGGTACGTAAGCATTTCCCAACAACTAATAAATGATAAAATGAATGGAGGGTTAACTCTCTTGAGGGCCCCATCCATTTTTTACATCTATAAACTTATGGCAATCTAGTTAAGGAAAGCATAAATAAGTTCTTTTTTGTATTTTAATACTTTTATCGGTGCATTCTAGTCTCGCATCATAATGTAGTTCATAGTGATAGTGACACGCATGCACACAGCACTTGGTGGCTTTTGCATATGATCTTATAGTTGCTTCTTGCTTAGTTCTTGCCCAAGGCATCACAACCCACCATAACTCCCAACCCCCCCCCAAATTTAGAAAACTGTTGCGTGTGAGTTATCTTAGGTTTTTTCTTATATTCCACACAATGTCTTACACAATTTGAGAACTTAAGTGTATGCTGAAATAAAATGAATAGTGTACCTATGAATTAAGGCAAGGTCAGCAAACTAGCTCTAAATGGCCTTCAGCCTATTTTTGTAAATAAGGTTTTGTGGGAACACAGCCACCCCATTCATTTACATATTGTCAATAACTGTTTTTGCACTCTAATGGCAAATTTGAGTAGCTGCTCCAGAGATCCTATAGCCTGCAAATACTGAAATATTTACTATCTGGCCCATTACAGAAACAATTTGAAGACTTCTAATTTAGAGGATGGCCTCCTGTCTCCACTCACACTTTAATTCACAGGGACTGTGAGTTCTGATTTTCCACCTCTATTCAAAGGATTAAGATGATATATTAATAGTAATTAAATTAATAGGAGTTACTTATAGGGTTCATGGATAGACTCCTAACTAAAAGTGAGGGAGGGTTATGATACATTTCTTTAGCCTCTAGAGTAATATACACTCTTTTCACACTATCTTCAGGCAGCCTTCAGAAAAAAAATCTAATTGTCTCATACTTAATTCTGTAACATGGCAAATTGTGTTGTGAGATGCCAGTTTATAAATTATTATGAGAAAGACTAACAAATATTCATCTTTATGATGTCTTACCCTAGATATAGGTGACTCTGGGATATGTGAAGAAAGGTTAGTTTGGAAAATTCAAATGCAGGAATTAATGATATATGTGTATATATTGTACGTTAATAGAATGAAGTTACCTCCCATTATATGAAATCATCTATTTTCTCCAAATAATGTTTGTTCTCAGACTTCCTTTGTTGTAGTGCCCAGGGTCATTCTATCTCTAAGCTACAACCCTAGCCCTATTTTATTTAGAAACAGGGTCTTGCTAAGAGGATGAGCCTGGTCTCAAACTTAGAATCCTCCAGTCTCAGCCTCCTGAGTACTGGAATTATAGGCATACGACGCTGCTCTTGGCATTCTCAGACTTTTGAAAAGCTATATATAGACATTTCAAAAAGAGAGCTAAACCACATATTGTGCTCATTATACTAAAAAGGCATTTATGGTGTAAGTTCAGGTTTTGTAGATTGTGGTTTACGTATCACAGCTAAAGAATGCACATATCTTTGGTAGAAACACATAAACTAAAATTATATATGGATTATAGTTAAATATTAAAATTGACATCTTAGTTGGTGGTATAAAAAGTTCTCATATCTATAATATGCTGTCGTGAACCCATTAAACACAAACATCAGTTTAAAAAAGGAGGTGTCCGGTGCTGCGAAATCCTCCCCAAGATTTTGCACAGGCAGTCAATATCTGGAACTAGAGACATACGTTGTCCAGATTTACATAAAGGGGGTAGGTAAAGTGAAAAACCATTAATAATGGTTTCTGAATGAAGAGATGAGCACAGGATAAGTATGCATGCTTTCAGACCTTGACCTTCAGTATGGTCTCCATCCCTCAGGTGTGCCATGCGTGACTGAAGTTACCTGTCTCCTGTCCTTCAGTGTCCTCATCTACAAAATGGAGATACTAACTGTGAGTTAGCATCTTGATGAGCTTATGAATTGACATATGTTGAGCTCTCAAAACAGTGTCAGGCTCAATAACAATAACAATTATTATTTCCTTTGTGATAAGCAAGACAATTATTGTTTCCGTTTCTCCATCCAGTACTTGTTTGTCATGTTTGAGATTTGTTTATTTTTTTCAAATGGAGTTTTGGGGAAACTTGTCTACCTAAGATCCCTTACAGCTTTAACTTTTTGTTGTTACAAAAAGTTATTTGGGGGAGGGGAGTTTATGGGAAGAAGTGTAAAGAAAAAGAGTGGATGATAAAGGAATTGATTCAATCAAAAACAGAGATTACAAAGATATGGTTATAGGTCTGTACAGGTCCTGAGTGTTTAATCTACACACATATACACACACCTTCACACATACACTCCATGGGTGGTATCAATTGTTATCACCTACTGGGAAAGCTTTGTTATGGTCATCATACACCAGTGTCTAAAAAGCTGATGTTCATAATAAGTTGAGGTTTGTTCTATTTTCTTAGTTCATTAAAAAAAAATTTTCTGAAAATGTAAAAAAACCCCACAATTTTCTATTAAGTAACTCTAAGGAACATACTTCAATGCAGGGTTTGAAAGAAGGAGGTGGCTTCCAGCACATTTAATGTTGGCTGAACATAAAAAATTCAAATCTCTTTTTTCTGGGTATAGCTGAAATTAAACCACAGGGAAGAACGTTAAGAGTTAGCAGAAAGAGTCAAAATTTGAGGCTAGGTTTCTGAAGTTAAAAGGATTAGATCACCAGGCGTGGTGGCGCACGCTTGTAATCCCAGTACTTTGGGAGGCGGAGACCAGAGGATCCGGGTTCG